>APFE030604735.1:0-11749 GCA_000404065.3 Pinus taeda
ATTTAATAAATCTTACCATGTGTAATATAAAAACTCTAAAGATGACATAGCAAGATATTCAAATTACCCGTGAGAATTATATCCCTTGCATTTATACTTCACTTGCGTGTTGCATGAGTGGAATATCAATGCACAACCCCAGTGAAACACATACAAATTTAATAAAATCGAAAAATTCATACGTCTGCTCGGACTGTAATCCAATCAAACATGCTCTGTAGAAACCGCAGTTCGAGCTCGTTCTTTCCGTAAATCAGAACATAATCCATTTGGCAAAATCACCAGAGTCCTCATTGGCAAGGGCGGCAGTATCGTGAAGAACCTCTAGCAGGAAACCAGCACCTGAATTGCCATCGAAGACGCAATGCCAGATTCGGAAGAAAGACTGGTTTGATCTCTTCGTACGACGGGGGAGACAGGGGGCGGTTTTCCCGGCGCAGGGCTACCTGTGCAGAAGATAATCGAACAGGTCAACTTCAAACCATCTCAATAGTCGTCAACCATATTCCATGGTTGGCGATTGCTATGCCCGAGGTCTAAGACGGTTGAATCTGGTTCGATTGCCATTCACATCCTACGGAAATAGTGAATTCATATCCCATGCTTGGCGATTGCTATCCCCGAGGTCTAAGACGGTGGAATCTGGTTCGATTGCCATTCACAAATAGTGAATTCAATGGTCAATTCAGAACATAAGATGCGCTGGAGCAAACCCTCTCGAAATCTAAAACGATAACATAAAAAGTTGAAGATGTGATTTCTTTAATTAATTAATTGCGTTTATTGGTTTTTTTTCAGAGAAAAAAGCAGAGACGCATTATATTAAGACAATATAAAAGCCATCGTAAAATAAATAATGGAAATAATGGTGGCATATGAAGCCACGTTCCAGGATGTTTCAGAAGCATTTGAGGGCAGATGTTCAAACAGCTTAAAAAGTATGTAGCATGGGACATATTCCATCACATTTAAAGCAGTATTAGAGGATGTTTGAGAAGCATCTGAGGGCAGATGTTCAAACAAGTCTCAAAAAGCAGGCAGCATGGGACATATTCCATCACATTTAAAGCAATATTAGAGATATACATATTCAGAGTGCCTTATTGAAAGACAATAACACCGATTTTCAAAAAGCAGATACCATTGAGATGAGACAATCCCGAAGCTAAATGGCCAGTGGATTTGAAATTGAATCAAAATAGCAATGATGCGATGGAGGATGTAAGAATAGGGAACTTTGGAATCATGGAAAATTTTGTGGTTCCTCCATTTCCAGGGGAACCATATCATGATGACGATGAGAAAACACTTTGGCTTCCGTTGATTGCACCACCGGTCAAAAGTTGCATGGATAGAGACAAAAACAACATGAGGAAAACCAAAAATAATGGCCAGATCATACCAGATTTGTTGAGAGGAATTGCATTGGAAGAACATGTGGAGATTTGATTCTTCGTCACATTCGCACATCGAACACCTGCTTGGCCCGTGCCAACTTCTTTTCCTCAGGTTGTCCCATGACAGGTTCTTGTTGTTATATACCGGCCACGCAAAGAAGATCATCCTAGGGGGCATCCCGATTTCTAGAGAGACGAAGGAAAAATAGAGTTGATTTGCGGAGCCCTTGTAGAGATAAGGTCAAGATAGATGTCTTTCGCTCGAGCTGTTACCTGAGCATTTGACCATATTAGGTGATCAAACGTGCCATATCGTCGAATCCCGCCGTCCTTCAGAGCAGATTGGACGACGTTCCATGAGGAGCATAGCTCGACAAGAAGGTAGAGATCAATGGCATCCTTCCATAAAGGGACAGGACCACACCATTCAGAGATGAGTTTATCCCATGTGAAAACACCATTTCTATGGAGGGAGAATAAAAGAAATTCAAGAAATGAAATGATTCCACGGCAGCAGGCTATGGAATCGAAACCAATAAAGATGCGGTGTCCAGAGTGAATCCTCCACCTTAGATTCTTTAGGAAGAGTTGCTCAACCTTTCGGAGACTGAGCCAAATGGCTGATCCTTGTTTGGAGCTGATTGATCCAGTTCTGTACCAGATTTCCAAATTTTTACCTTTCATATATTTAAGTGTAATTGTGGCCCTCCATGGGCTTTCCCCGAAAATCCCTCGCTAGAGCGTTTTGCATAAGAGAGCCTTACCGAATGTTCTCAGGTCCATTAGGCCCCATCCTCCCAGGTGCTTAGGCATTGAAATTTTGTCCATTTTGGAAAGATGGAACTTTGACTTCTCTATTTTCCGCCCCAGATGAAATTAGCCATGACCTTGTTCAGCTTGTGAATAATACTTGCCGGGAGAAAGAAGAGGTGAGCCCAATAAACGACCATCTGAAGTAATACTGATTGAGAAAGGATGACCCTCCTTGCCAAGGATAAGCTCTGATGTTCCCATGCGGCTATCTTTTTATAATATCTTTCTGTCAGCCATTGCTAGTCAAGTTTGGAATAACCCTTCGCTTTGAGATGGAAGCCTAAATATTTAAGGCCCTCATTGAGCGGTCTTGACTCAATACCAAATAATTCAGATATCGATTTTACCATCTCCAGGTTGGCATCATTGTGACAGAGAGAGGATTTCCCTTTGTTGATATAGAGTCCTGCAGCCTTTTGGAATATGTCCAGAATGTCTTTCAAACAAGTCCACGACAATCTACATAGCATTGCAAATAAGAGCACATCATCAACGAAAAGGTTATGCGAGATGTAGACTTGTCTGCAGATCTTTATAGGTTTACATATGTTGTCAGCGACCACATTGTTGATGTGGATGCTGAGAGAATTCATGGCTAGAATGAAAAGAAGTGGCGAGAGGGGGCATCCCTGACGCAAGCCTCTCTCTGCCTGAAAAAAATGGGAAGGAATACCGTTATAATGACTGCATAATTCACGTTCTCTACGCAGGCCATGATCCATCGAATGACACATGCTCTCAGATCAATCTTTGCCAGAAGGCATTCAATATATCCCCAATCTAAGCAGTCAAAAGCTTTCTGCAAGTCAATTTTCATAATAGCCGCCTCCATGTTGTTTGAAGACATGGCATAAAGGCACTCTCGTGTGTTAGCGACTGCATCCAAGATATTACGACCCTTCAGAAAAGCATGCTGATCCTTGGATAAATAGGATGCCAGAGTACCTTTTATTCTTTCTGCAATAATTTTGGTGATGATCTTGAAAGAGATGTTGCATAATGATATTGGTCTGAAATCATTAAAAGTTTCCGCCTCCCCCTTTTTCGAAATTAAGACAATCAAAGTGGAAGAGGTGATATGGTGAATGTTGCCTGACATCCTAGACGCTTCCACCATCCTCAACAAGTCGTGCTTAATGAGATCGAACGCTTCCACCATCCTCAGCAAGTCGTGCTTAATTGCGTTATTGGTACGTTCAATTTAATAAATTATTTTGATATTTATATTATATTATAGATCTTTTAAGAAAATTTTGTAAAGTCTATATTGGTTTTTTATTAATTTTTTAAATGAGGATGATTATTATGATTAATATCTATTAAAATTTGTATGGTTCGGTAGATTTGAAAAGGTAAGAGATTAATATATTATTAGATTTGAAAAGGTAAGAGATTAATATATGGTTCAGTGGATTTTATTAGATTTGAAAATGTAAGAGATTGATAGGAAGTCACTAATATTTTATTTTTATAATAATAATAAAAAGTGAGAGAAGTATTTGTATGTCATTTTAATTTCATAAAGATGCGCTCGATTAGAATGATTGTTATGGCATTAGAGGGTGTAAAGTGAAAAAATGCCTTAAATTAACCTAATATCCCATGGAATACAATACTTAAGAGTGTTTCACTGTAAATATTTCCAGTGTATTGGATGGAATAAATATACATATTTTAATTTCCAATAATATTAAATTATATTTTTTAAAATGACAAGGTGCACTTTTTTTTACCATAGCATCGAATAGGCAGCATACCCAAATTCAATTAATATGTTTAATACTCACAAAGCGTGTTCATCCTCGACACCCTATCGTCATTTCCAATATCCACGACATGCTCCAAGAAATACTAGAAATTAAAGAAGGAAATATTTTGAAGCATTTCAAATTTCTACCCATCGATTTGGTCTACAGAAGATGCTTCCAAAGATAGTTTATTGCCACCGTAACCAACCATGTCAAATACAAAATGAAGAAAAGAACACCAATCTCGGTAGTCGTTGCTTTGCTGCATATTCCAGTTTCAGAGTTGAGAAAGACACTGACAGCATCATCGAAAGTAATCCTTATGCAATAATTTATACAACATAATGGATCATCATCAAAGAGATTACACAATGAGATAAAATATGTACAAAGTCACAAGAATGTCTGCATATCCACTAAGAAATAAACTATTGAGACAACGACCATCCAGTAATGTTCACAGTAAGCATATGTTATGTAGCCTCATAACTAAAATACAATCTATATCAAAATACTGCCATAAACAAAAGGAAACGATGGACTCTGCATTTTTGACAACCCTCATATCTTCGCTTCGTTGGTTCGATCCCCTTGCCAAATAAAACAAAACTTTCATAATTATCAATGGCTTGTCTGGTTCTGGTGGCAACCCTGTGCAAGCTGAGTATTTCTGTGTGGGAACTGGGCAAGCTTGTAGGGGGAATGGCGAACTAATGAAAAGGTAATAGAATTTTAAACTGAGCCTCGAGCCCCTCCCGGATACGAATGAGTATTACGTTGCAAAACTGGCACAGATGGTTCTGCCATTGAAGCTGTGAGAAGCCCTTAATACCACATTGCCAAGACTCAGTTGATTACTTGAAATTGGGCTACTTGTGGTACTTGTTGGGAATATCAATTCCCCATATTTTCTCTATTGTGGATTAGACAGAGTATCCCAAGCCTGATTTATCTCAGAAAAATGGTCAGTGGTTGTCTCAAGCTGGTGCAGAGGCATGACATCAGGGTGGTATTTCAGTGCCAGTATTCTGTATGCAACCCTGATATCATTGCAGGAGGCATGACAAGAGACACCCAAAAGAGCATAGTGATCCTTTTTCCTCCTGAAAGCGATATCCCTCTTTTCTTCTGTTGCAAAACTCGCACTGATGGTTCTACCATTGAAGCTGTGAGAAGCCCTTAATACCACATTGCCAAGACTCAGCTGATTACTTGAAATTGGGCTGCTTGTGGTACTTGTTGGGAATATCAATTCCCCCATAATCAGAGGGGATTGGAACTAATGCTAATAGTGGGGAACAAGAAGTTTCACACCATTGACCAAGGTTCCATTTCCATATGATAATATGGCACAATCTATATGCAAAGGGAAGTGATTTCTTCTCACTAAGCAAGCCAATAAATAGGTCATGCCTAGCATAACTATGTTCAGCTTTGTTCATCAGAAGCAGTGGATCCCTGTGCTTACTCTTTGAGGACAGAAAGGACTTAAGAAATCAGTTCAGGGCAAATAAAATCTCAGCAAACCTGATACATGAACATGAATATATAACTGGATGTGTTTCACCCTCGTATACGTTTTTCCCAAAAACGAAATGTTTAGGGACAAAAAGTGTATTTGGTGAGGCTTTGCCCACAACTAAGAGGTAAGACTATATCCACGCATATTGGGGCTACTGAAAGATTTCAGGTAGGTAAGCAGTATGCTAATTCTCAGAGATGTACATCTGGGATGGTAACTTGCACCATATCCATGAATCATATCCATACTCAAATTGAGGTCAACTAGGTACCTAGTTGATGTAGTGCAATGATCTATGCATACACTGTTCATGGGAAGAACTTGTAAGGATGTGTAAGGTATTATGTTTTTCTGCGGTTAATGTTGATCTTGTTATGGACAATTATAAACTTTTTAGCCTCCCTATCTTAGGGACTACTAATACTGATATGCATTGATATCAATATGTTCTTGATGCAAGTTTCACATACAGGAAGGAAGGCCTATGACATATTCCATTACTGGCAATGTGAGGAAGAACCACGAATCTAGCACATCAAAAGCACCCAAGAGAACGATCCAATATGTCAGATCACGCCCAGCAAGGTCTAGTTTGAGTATGGCATGAGGCAAAGCTTATCCCTCATAAATTGGTACAGTGTGTGTGACACCATCACTATAATCAAGCACAATACCTAGGATGATAAGTGTAAAATAGTTAGTGATAGCCTAAAATAGGATCTTAACAAAATTCATTTTTAGTTCAACTTATAACTCATAGAAATATCAATTCAACACAATTATCTATGGAAATAGACATAAGAGATCCAAAATTAATGGCTGAAAAGGGATGGAATAATAAAAAAGCGTACAAAACTAGAATTCATTGCCATAGACCAATCTGATCTGAATGAGACATAAACATTAGAAAAACAAAAACATAACTACCAACCTTAACCATTCCAGATCCATTGTCACATACAAGGGGTTGGATTTCTTTTGCATCACCCATTCTCAAAGGAGGAGAAATATAACAGTATTCAACGCATATCCAATACTAAAGGAAAAAAAATGATGCATGAGTTTATATGGAAAGTCGCTCTTTTCATTTCAGGGAAAGGCATTTTCAATATGGATTCAGAAAGAATCACTTTTTTTTTTCATTTTTTCATGGAAATGTGTTTTCCGAGTAGCACTTTGAATGGTTTTTGCTTGCTCTAAATTCCTAAGCATTCAGTATGATTGATTACTATAGGAAAATATATATTTTAAAAATCGCAAAGAACTTAATATTTAAAAGATTTTATTCATTTTTTTAAATTAAAAAAAATCAAACGAAAAGAACACTGATTTATATTATGTACTAGTACATATGTTTCGAATAAGAAACGTGCGTACATCTGAACTCAACATAATCAGAAATACACTGATGTAAAAGAATAACCAAATAAAACTCTTTGAGATGGTAACCACTGTAGTTCCTGTGATACAATGAACTCATTCAATGAATTCAACGATCATATCTGTTCAATGGGTAATATATGTAACAGAGATGTATTGTCAATAAATAAAAAGTTACAGAAACTTGCTGGAATTTCTTTTCTAATTCTGCGTTGTCAAAGGCTAGACGCTTCAGATGAAGCCTTTTCACTTCAAAGAAATACATAAACTTGCGAGAAATTCGCCTCGCTTGCGAGAAATTCTGCCGGGGCGAGGTGGCTTCCCATGCCACCTCTGCCCCTGGGTGTCGCCTCTGCTCCGGTGGGTCTTCTCCTTTTCGGCCGCAGTTAGGTTTGTTCTGGCCATGAAATATCCTTTGGAGCGTTGAGGGAACAGTGGGTTTGCTCTGTTTCGTGCCGCTTCTATGGATTTTTCCGATGGTCTTTTCAGCAGGCAGTTGCGGTTGATTGTGGCAGTGATCTTGTTTCTCGTCTGGAGTGGAGAGTTTGAGGGGGCGGGAAAGGAGTGGCTTCTTTTGCTGCTCTCTTCCTCATTTCGTGCTTCTCCTTTTGTATTGGGCGGTCAGATCTTGCGCTGTCTTCCGTTGCTTGTTTGCTTGGTGCTTTGGTGTCTTTTCTGCACCCTATAGATGGGTTTGCCTTGTTTTTCTGGGGCAATATTGGCCTTTCGGGGCTATATTTGGTGATCTGTTTATGCAGATTTGTATGTGGCTCGGTCCAGGTTTTTGCATATGCTTCTTGCATTTGCATTATGTAATCTTTTTTATATGAATATATTATGCTTTTTCTTCTGAAAAAAAAATAAAAATATACATCATATATTTAGTTTTGAATAAATACTAATTGAATCTTAACTCTCACCATTTACATCATACTTCAAAACAAGATAATGGCTAATTGAACTACCCCGTGAAATAACACATATACCATATTATGTACACAAAGAAGAAAAAAACGTAGATTCTCTGGAGCTCGGGAAGGGCTGGGAAGAGATACTGAAACAAAGATCAACAGATAGTGCATGTATTGGAATCGAACTCATCTTTAACGGCTTCATGAGGGTAAAGCCCATAACTGCTTGCATTCAGATACACAATTCTTGGAGGCTCCTCCTTTTTCTCCTCCTTCTTCCCACTTTGTTTCTTCTCCTTCCCACTTTCCTTCTTCTTGCCCTCTGCCTTTTTCTCTTATTTTGTAGTACCCACGCTCAACAGCTCCGTGTATTCGAATTTCCTTAGTTTCATTGTGACATCCACAGGATCTGCATCCCCCATAACAATTATCTTCTTCTCCTTCATGTCCACTGCAACAGACTCTACCCCTGAAGTCAAATATCCATTCATTGTTTGTTAGGTCTCAAATCCATTTAATGGTAAGCAAAACCCCTGATTGGTTAATTTTACGAATTTTGTAGGTGGGAAGCTTGGATTTACCATTGTTTTCATGTTTGATTGTCTGTGTTTAGAATTTGCAGGGTATTCATTTTCAAAACAAAAAAAGTGTTTTGGTCCTCATCATAAATATTAAAAAAATAGACAATCAAAACATGAAGACCCTGGTAAATCCAAGCTTCCAACCTACAAATTCGAACCACAAAAATTTGAAAACCATTGAATAAATTTTACCTTAAACTCCTGCAACCGTCTGCATAACCCTTCTCTTACATTTTCTGTCCTCAATAGTCACTTTCAACACTATTTTCTGCAAATCAAACACATGGGCCATCATCATCAATCAGTGGGTTTAGCAATTCAAGACACACGTAACCTTAAGCAGTTGATTTTGCTTGAACAAAGCAAAAATAGTAACTTTCAACACCATTTTCTGCAAATCAAACACATGGGCCATCACCATCAATCAGTGGGTTTAGTAATTCAAGACACACAGAACCGTAAGTAGTTGATTTTTCTTGAACAAAGCAAAAGTAGTATACCTTCATATTTGACAGGAAATAACAGCCTTCCAAAACTCTTTCTATGATATATGTAGAAGCGAAGAAGCAGAGTATTATACAAATTGGTACAGGGAGCCTTGTATTATATCTTCTTAATGAAGACCCTAATGAAGGGCCAATGAGATAAAAACTGATCAGGAATGACCTTACCTTAATCGTAGAGGGTACATGGCTCTGCGCTGCCGCTCCTGTGGTCATGATGAAAACTCAAGGTTAAAGAAAGAATTTTTAAAACTGATAGTAAAAAAGAAAAACAACCTAGGTTAACTGAGAACTCTTACAGAGCATTTATATGGCAGTGAACCAATGCTTGCCCCATATGGAAGTAGAGGAAATTAGTCTCAGAAGGGTTTTTCACCCTCAATTTCTTTTGGGAGAGCGGTATCTGAGATGGCTGGAACAACACTGTTGGAACAACACTTCTGCACATCTGAACCGTTCAGCACAGATGGTGATTACCTGGCCATCACGAATCTCATAGCTCTTTCCAATGAAGAGCCAGATTTTGCAGTCTCCATTTCCTCTTCAAAATCTAGAGATACATAGGCTAATTTGTCCTTCATATCTTGGACAATCTCGCGCTTTGCGGTGGTGGTGAAGGTGTACCCACCGTTCTGTAAGAATGTAAGATTCTTCATCAATGCATCCGTCAGATCACGCCCAGCAAGGTCCAGTTTGAGTATGACATGAGGCAAAGTGTATCCCTCATAAATTGGGACAGTGTGTCTGACACCATCAGACAGAATCAAGCACAATACAAAAGTTAAATATTTTTCATCTGATACAATACGCTCCACAGGGCCAAGGCCTGCACAATGGCCAACAGATTCAAGCAAGATCATGGACGATACAAGTCCACTCCCATGTGACTTTTTAGAGCGGACATGGATCCTAAAACAATGTTTCAGAAAACCTACCGAAGAGCAGTGTTTCAAAAAACCTACTAAAGAGGTAAGATAAGTATAGTTTCAAGATAGATATAGTTTCAGTTATAATAAGAATTTTAATATAATGGTGGCAAATATTTTAATCGTCTAACATCAAATCAAAGGGATCATAACAAGACACGTAAGACAAGAGGGGAGTTGATTTCAAAGGGAATACCTTATGGCGTAATTAATGTATTAAAAAAAAGAGGGGAGTTGATTTCAAAGGGAATACCTTATGGCGTAATTAATGTATTAAAAAAATTATCCATCAAATTTAATAAATTGTTTTTTTTTTTTTTGAGTAAAGACTATTCTATTAAAATGAAAGAGGAAAAATATTTACAGAGAGGTTTGAACCTCTGAGGGGGCTGTAGCTTGCCCTCTGCCAAGAAAACTATTGCAGGTGTCCTGATGCCTGACTTTTACAAAGTTAAATATCAGAACAATAGGCAAACTAGTGTTCTTAAGAAAATTCATCACTGCGCTGAGCTAGATCAGGGTGGAGCTGCATAAGAACCTGATCCCTTACAAAAATACTTTCCTTTATAAGGACTATTACATTTCCATTGAGACGCAAAAACCTGGACATTGTAAATCTCATGCCATTGAGGGAATAGACCATGCAAATTAAGAAAACGCATACCAAGAACAAACCACAGAAATTCACTTTCTGAAGAGTCATTGAAACCATGAAGCTCTTAATCCTGCTGAGGAGAGCCGACATCCTTCTCACTTGCTTGATTTACCCAGGAAACCATGATATTGTCTTCTACATCCATCGCGCTGCGTCCTGGAGGGAGAACAAGGCTGAGAACGTTTCCGGAGGGGCTCGCAGGCTCGCATTCCATGATGGGCTCCTGAGAAGATGAAGGCTGGGGCCGAGAGATTTTCTGCTGGCCTTCCTCGCACATAATCCCCGAGTCATTGAGGACATCCCCAACAGGGCTTCCTTGAAGAGCACTGGGAGTGTGGGAGTGAGCCTGATCCCTGAATGTTTCTTCCGAACTGGTTGGCTCATCCTCCTCCTCCGAGAAGAGCACCGTAACAACAACTGAAATAAGCAGCTTGTTCAGCTTGCTTCTAAACTTAAAACGAGCAGAATGGAAAGAGCTGGATAGAGAAGGGCCGGAACTGTCGGAGGGCGGTGAGGGGGGCGGGACAGAGGCTAAAGGCTCTAAGCATTGCGGGACAGAGCCTCCACGACTGCAAGAACTTCCCCTTGACCCAGAATTGTTACCACGTCTAGGGATTCCACGACGGCGAGGCATGGTAAAATTTGGTTGCTGAATGACCAAACGGAGACACAAAGCTTGGGAGAGGATCAACCAATTACAGGCTAATTGGATTAGGCTCCAAAACCAGACGCCCGCACTGAATAACACCCCCCCACAGAGCAAGCATTCAGAGGGATTACCAGCCAACAAAACCCAATCATTACCAGATAAAACCCACTGCTCTCGCCAGGTGCTGACCAGATAAGCTTTGCCCAAACACCAAACAAAGACAGGCAACGCAAAATTCTTGTACCAGACACAGACACAGAGAACAAACTTAATGAAACAGACGACAACAGGTTCAGACCCAACGGACACTCTTAATATTCCAGTCCCAATGGACATATACCTGACCCAGGGGGGCTTCCATACGCTGTTCGCAGCTCTGAAACGCAGAAGAATTAACCACCTGAAGCATAACTCTGTGCCAAATCCGCCGAGTATCAGCTCTTTTATGCCCGGATGGAGGCGCGCCATCCTGGAGTTATGTCCTTGCAGTCCATTAATGCCCTTGCTCAGAGCCATTACTCCTAAGTCCAATCCACCAGTACTCAGAGCCATGAATGCCTGAGTTTCACTTGCATTTAACTGCCAAGAACCGCTGGTCGTAATGCCAGCTGCCTTCCTCTTATGCTTTGGCATTAATATGTGGTTAAGGCACCCGCATCCGGGT
>APFE030604735.1:12673-38820 GCA_000404065.3 Pinus taeda
AAAAATTCTTTCATCACCTAAAAATAATGTATTTAAAAAAATTAACCATCAAATTAATTAATAAATTATTATAAAAATGACCAATTTAACATATAATTGGAAAAAATAATCTATACAAATTTATTTGTAAAATGTATCCTTTTTTAACATTTAAATTATAAAATTATGAAAAATTCTTTCATCACCTAAAAATAATGTATTTAAAAAAATTAACCATCAAATTTAATAAATTATTATAAAAAAGGCCAATTTAACATATAATTGGAAAAAAAAATCTACACAAATTTATTTGTACACTGTATGATTCCATAAATACGAACCAACTCGTTTTCATATATTCCATATCAGGCGCTTGCAAAATTTGGAGGCCGGTGATCTTTTAAAAAAAAGTTTGCTATCCTCTCCAAGTATGTGGCACCTGAGCATCACTGTGGATTCCTTTACATACTGCCCACATCCTTTCAAAATGCCCGGCATATAGTAGCTACTCATCTAGCAGTATTGTTTATTTTGATCTCTTGCCTACAATCCATTTTTACCCTGTTTAAAGGACTATCTCTCTTCTTTTTTTTCAGCTGTTTTAGAATATTAATGAGACTCTAAATCCAATTTTTGTCCAAAACTTCATAAAGAAAACAATCTTGTTTTCTGATATTTCTATGTTGTTTCACTAGCCGGAATGTATCAGATGACCTGTTATATACTCAATCTCAACATGTACCGAATCTTTTGACTTATATAATACAAATATTCAGCTATTTCTCCTGAAAAAAATTTGATTCCATAAATACATATGAAGGTTATTAGTACAAAGGAGAGAGTAGGAATAATGTCATAATTATGTTATGATTTTTTTTTCAAATCACTTAAAAATAATATATTTAAAAAATTTAACTACGAGATTTAATACATTATTATAAATTTAAATTAGTTAATTTAAATAAAAAGTCAATTTAACATATAATTGGAAAAAAGAAATCTACGTAAATTTATTTTGTAAAATGTATCATTTCATAAATACTAGGTTATTTAGTACAGAGGAGAGAGTGTGAATAATGTGATAATTATATAATAAATTTAAGTGAGTAGATTATTAATTTTTTAATCTTAGTAGTGTGTTGGGTAAAATTTGTTTTTAGTGGTGTGAATAATGTAGCAAGAATTATATATAATAAATATTTTTGGGTTTGTCTTATAAATAAATAGAAAATGAAGTATTAATTTTGTGTTTGAGGAATAGTAAGTTGGCAAGAAGAGTTGTTTTCATAATTATTACTAAAGTAAGACTAGCAATTGCGCCAAATGTTCCAAAGGCAATGTTGTAAGTGGATAGCATATAGAAGAAGAGCATAGATGAAAAAAATGTGATATGTTATGTGATCTAACTATAACCCAATTTGAGCGGAAAAAAATCTTAATGTTAAATGTAATACAATCCAACAATCTACTCAAAACAAAGCATGTGCAACTTCCTTCCCAAGTGCTCAATCCAAGCTCAATATTATCTGACCTTAAACATTTGAATCGTCTTGAAGCATACCAAGCTCAACAACATCTAACTGAATGCGAAAAATGTGGAATCCATGATGTATTGAATTGGATCTTAACGAAATTAAATGTAGTGCTGGTGACCAATGCAAAAGCATGTGTTAGAGAAAGCTATGTGGCTAATAAGAAAGTCGATATACAATAGTAAAACTTGTCAAAATCACTGTTATTATATCATTTAAAAGGTTCCCAACTCAATATCATAGAATTTAAAAATTATAATTTGCCAAATCATAACTGACATGATTAGTCAAAGCTACAATATTAAGTTTGTCAACCTGAGTGATAATAGATCATTAAAAGATTGCTAGCTCATTATAATGGAATTTAAAAATTATAATTTGCCATTCATAACTTCTTAAGTAGGGCCACACATAGAAAAAAAGGCATAAACATTAAGATCATGAACATGAGTAAAGTACTTAGTGAAATGTATGCGAATAAGAAAAGTTCATGACAAGAAAATTAATTTTATTGATGTTTTAGAGTAACTAAGTGCATTTGGTCTAAAAATGAAAATGAAACAACAACCCACTACTAGGCAAGATGACCCATAAAGATGTTTGGAAATAACAACGCCCCTCTTTTACAACACACCAATTCCCATAAAGATGTTGGGAAATTTTTTGAAGTCAAAGTGAGGATAAAAGCATGCATCAAAGCGTTGTTGCTTTGGTGAGATACAGTGGTTGGTTGCAAAATCCTGGTTCATACCTTTGCAACAGCTGAAATTTGTATTGTAAACCCTGCATAATTCGACCTGCATCATATGGTGGATCAACCTCTGCAAAAAAAATAGACGAAGGTGCAACACAGATGAAAGTGCAATACAGATTGTTCGACTCATTAGATGCAAATCCATTTTCAAGTTTTGTTTCTTTTGTAGAAAAAATGGATCCTATTAGCGCATCACATATCCTGTAAAATATGGCAATGATTAGGTGTAAACAATCTCATAATATGGCAGTGATTAGGTGTAAACAACCTCATGTACAAACTCCTACTCCTAGGCCACATGTAGCCCAAGATAGGACTTCCTTTAAAGTTTCTAATATATCAAACCAATAAACAAACGCAAGGGCAAGGAAGGAATTTCTTAAGCCATATAAGAGCAAGGGATTAAAGAAGCACATCGAACTGCTTGTTACAAAGCGATATGCCCCGCTTAACTAACTATCTTGCCTATACCCTACCCAAACATAAACCATAGGAAACTGCTTCACAGCTTCACTAGCTGCCTAAGAACAATACCAATTATTTACAAAATCATAAAATTTACAAGAGCTTTTAGTTACTTGGATGAAAGTTTACGCCTTCAAATAAGTGATGATTTATTTTAATAATGTTTGCGCGCCCGCTAAAAACATATCCTGGTAACTAATTGATAAAACAAAAATAATTTATATTACATCCTTTCCAATCATATCTCTTATTATATTAGGTTAATAATACAATTTAGCAATTAGCTCGAGGAACGTGTCTCTCATACTCAAAATCAATCTATCTATACAAAATAATTTAATAATACATTTCTCCCATCCCAAACATTCAAGTTAAACATGAATTAATCTATCTATACGAAAGAATTTTATAAAACTTATCTCCCATCCCAAACATTCAAGTTATACATACACTGAGGGACCTTAATAATATACCTAATCATTATGAGGATTTCTTATTTGCACCTAAAACCATGAAAATAGGAGGATTTCTTATTTGCACCTACAACCATGAAAATAGGAACCCTTAGAATGACATCAATCCCATAACTCATGAATATGTGCGTTCATTTGAATGACAAGGTGATAATCAGCTTCACATGTAAGAAAGGTGGAAGCGATATGGCATGAAAGGGAAATATTAAATTGAAGTATTGGATGCAAGTAAATATATGGGATATCAAGACAACTCAGGTGATAATCCATTCATGGGATATAACCTGAATTACTATTTGTGTATGGAGTGGTGAATACATAACGATGTGTATGGAGTGGTGAATATATAGGGACGTGTATGGAGTGGTGAATACATAGGGACAAGGAGGGTGCAAGTAAATATATGGGATGTTAAGGTAACTCAGGTAATATTCCATTCATGGGATATAACATGAACTACTATTTGTGTATGGAGTGGTGAATACATAGAGACAAGGATAGGATATAACGGGAATTATTATTCAGTCACTTGAAGTGGTGAATATAGGGACTTGTACGAGGAGTTTAGGAAACACTATAGCTAAAAACAAGGGGGGCAAAGGTAACATAGGTAGAGAGGATGGTGGAATACATGGCATACAATCTATCCAACGAGGATGGAGGAAATCAAACGAAAGAAATGATGCACGACCATGGAAGCATAAGGAGAAGAAGATGAGGCATTAAGCAAGAAGATTGAAAATTTTAGGATGCAATTTAACACTTTGACCAAATATTAGTGATACAACATAAACAAATATAAAATTTTAACACCAAACTCTAGCGCAGCTGAGTAGAGGGAAGTATAAGAGTAAGGAAATCAAGGATTTTCAACCAATTGAATGTGACTTGCTCAAAACCAGTGACCTCAACTGATTTGTTTGTTTGTTTGTTAGGTAATGCGAGTTCTAAGATGTTTGGCATGCCAAACCTATGGCTTAAGTAGCCGCAACCTAAGGGTATCTAAGCCATCAAAATCACTTAGGGGTGGTCCACACTAGTTGTTAGCATGGTTGTCTTTTTGCTTACAGAGTTTCGAACTGGTTACCTTTTCACCATAGAGTACATTAACAAAACACCTTGTCACCGTCTACTCTACACAATTTTATTGATATAATTTAACTTCCTATTATTTAAAAAAATGAGGAAAATAAATCAACAATGTTTGTAAACAAAAATAGACAGATTAACGATGATTGTAAACAAAATTTACTATATATCTACAATAAAACTGTTTTATGTTAGGATAACGTCTCCCTTTGTTCTTGTTCTTTGTATCAAGAGTGTATCACGAAGTTGGTTGTAAAAGGAATATCAAATTATTCATTCAAAAACATACCAAAAAGGTTTACTGTGATTCAAATTAGGTATACTAAGGTTTACATGATTTTTCTAAAATATTAACCAGTTGTGTTTAAAGAATTGATAAGTTTACTTATTTTAAAAATTAGACAAGGATGCCAACATCAATGCAAAAGCTAATTGGAAAGCAATCGTCTCCAAGACCTAACAAATCTTCATGTAGAGGTAGAGGTATGGGTTTATGTTAAGTTTCAATTTAATTTAATTTAATTATATATTGTAAATTTTGAAAATATTTTAAAATTTTGATTTATTTTATATATATAAAATTTGATAATATATCGAAATTTGATTAGCAAAATTAACTCAGAAAATGATAATTAATATACCTTTCAAATTTCAAAATACCATCAAATTTATGAATATTTGAAAAACAATCAAATTTGAAAATATAATTAAAATTTTCCATCTTACTAAAGATAATCCTAAGAATCAAATAAACAAATTAAAACGAAACTAAAAATATGGTAATCCCATTAAAAACCCTAGATTAAAGATAGAACCAAAGCATGTAGGTAGAGGACGAATTTAGAGGTTAGATGGCAACTTTCATCGATGATGAAGCCCCCAACCAGTGGATAGAGCAAGGCAACTTGGAACCTCAATCGACTATGCATAATCATCATAATCTAAGCAAAATCCATGGGCTCCCCAGCGAGAAGGCAAGATCACATTATAACCATAATGGCATGGAGCGGGAAATATCCAATCAATTCGCATCTCTATAAGATTTTTTATGTTCTACCCTACAAGTGTCGTTGAAATCTTTAACAATCATTTATACTGAACGCTATCCTTTTGCAAGGGTCATATCTTATAATTTGCCATGGGTGACAATATAGATAATTAAATGCAGTCTTATAGTTATTAATCTGCCATAGTTCACCATGTCCCGGAAAGGTTATGAGCAAGCATTCTTCCTCCAGACGTTCCACCTGGAATGTTAAATTACTTCCGGTAGAGTGACTGACGTCAACAAGGTTGGGTCACATAGTTGGTCCCCCTGGGATATGAAATTAAGTTCCTTTTAATGGTTTATTATTAGTCCCTGTGTGTAAACATTCACGGGAAAGGTGCAATATGAAATTAAATTAAATAGTTACTTTTCATTGGCTCACTGTTACTCACTATCACGGAGAAAATGGGTTTTTGATTCGTTTAAATTTTATTTATTTCAATAAAAAAAAATGTATTTTAAAATTACTTGTTTTAAGTTTGAAGTTTGATTTTAGCTTTGCTGGGGAGAAAATGAAGAAGATTTATTATAGGTCTTCAATATTTCATACGCATTTTAATAGAAAAATAAACATTTTATAGGCATTCCTTAACTGTATGGTCCTTAAATTTTAAGACGAGCAAATAGTCGATCAAATCAGAAGAGAAAAGGAATAGTGCAATATGTCCAACATGCCAACTATGAAAGAGAGTCAAATTTTACATATCAATCTTTATGATCAAATTCTACAGATTAGCCATCTCTTTATTCTGTCCAAATCATCCATACCATTGGATTCATCTTCTTCAATTTCGATTGAAGAACAACGTTACTTGGGAGCCATTATAGATCACTAAGTTTTCAACCCTGTCAATAATAACATGTAAAATGTCAAAATTTATAAAAAGTAAAAGTATAATGCTAATGAGAGGGACCTTTATAGATTTTAGCGCATAGTAAATGGATTCAATGTTTACATGCAATAGGTTATTGGGATTGTGATTTTCTAAATTTGGTCTCTAGTTCAACGACCAATCTCTCCTCTATAAACGATGGGGCTTTTGGTAACCTTTTTCATTCTTCTTTATTGATATTATTAGAAACCGTTGAAGATTTTTCATTAGAAAATAATGAGGGATTTAGCTGTGTTAGACATATTTCTTCAAGTAGCTTTGGATCTGGATTAAGAAACTAGAACAACTTCAAACCAAAGCATCCCTGTTATAACCACAAAACAAAATATTAGTAGTTAATCAACTTCCATGCATGAATACAATTTTACCTCATAGCGAACATGAAGAAGGGCTGTGAACATCTTTCATGTCATGAGCTTGCAAGCCAAACCATCAACTTCCATGACAAGAAAAACCATCTACCACATAAAGGCTATAAATAAATCACCGAGGCATTGATACTGAACTATCTGAAAAATTATTGAGTATATGTGGAAGAATATTGAAATTGATCTGTAATTACTTGCATGAAAGCTTCAATAAGGTTGTCAAGTGCTATGACTACATGGTTAAAATCTCTACTATCCAATAGTAATAATGTCTTTGTCTCCATCCCGCAAGACCGATCTAGATTATGTGAATGACATAAATATTGTTTAACTAGAGATCAAACAATGCAAACCATCAAAACATGAAGAAAATTTGGTATGGTACAGATGATAATTAGGCATCACCTTAAGGGATAAATTGGTTCCTAGCATATCCTAGGACGAGGTTTGTCCTTGATCATTGAGCTTCTTAGCCAGAGGGAGACGAGATCTATTTGCATATATGGCGACTTTGAAGAACCCTTCTCCGCACCCAGAGCAGGATCTTTGGTTTGTCCGAGATAGTTTCTAGCGTGTAGGTGCAGAGATCGAACAATTCAATCTCTACATTAAAAAGATCATAAGCCTTGGCTTCTAGCATTTTGTTCCGGCCACTGAAAAAGTAGGCCAAGACCAAATTAAAAAACAAACACTCGAGTTATGGGGGGAATTCGAGTCCATGACCTTTGCATCGCATATCACATGGATTAACTTCTACAATTATTTATTAATTATTTAATTTACATAACTATATAGTTTTAAAATTTAATTAATAATTAAAATTTATTAAAAAACCTTTTTTTATATTTTAATTTACTCTCGAAAATATAATTTTTAAATATATAAATAAATTTCGATTACAAACTCAATTGTGTAATTTAAACTAAAACTAAAATCACAACCAAAATGGTACTATGGTTTTAGTAAGGAGTCATTTCGAAATTCCGTTAACTAGATAAAAGTGTATGTAACAAGATACCAGTAACACAACTATTACTGCATTACCTTCTTTAATTTTGATCAATATATGGTATCTCCTAGCGAAGTACTGCGAGAGGTGGGATATATGCCAACTCTTCTCAAACATACTAGTGAATTCCTTAATTTTTCTTTTCTCATCCAAACTATCTTTTTCACCATTTCTCTTTACCTGTTCGAGATTTTGGTTGGCTTGGGGGATATGGGCACTTTTGTCATACACGATTAGGTTTTGGAAGCCAGATGAAAAATCTTGACGAAGAATTACCTATATTTCCATGATTAAGTTATTGATTATCGATAAACCAGTTGGAGTTTATGGGCTTATAGTGCTAAAAGTCCTATCATGGACTAGGGACTTCTTATATTGGGTATCTAGATCATACCCATTGGATTCCCTAATATCGAATTTTTAGTTGAAGAACTTAAATTTAGTTTCCTTTGTCCCGGACAACTCAGCATGGACTATGTGACTTTCATGTTTTGGTTTGGACCAGGTCTCCCTTCGCTTCGCAACGCATCGATAAAAGCTTGTTGATGTATACGACTAGTGGACCTGCAAGCCCTATGTACTTGATACGACCAATGAAGCCTCTCCGCCGCCCCATGTAGGGCTCAGATCACAAAGACGACATAACCTCTACACTGCCCAATTTAAAAAAAAAAACTCCATATCTAACTTCAACCAACCTTAGGGACATAAAAATTAAAAATTATACTGTCAAAAGAAATAAATAGACCAAAACAAATCATAGATGTCCGCAGGGACATAATCATTTATTTATTTGGAAAATTAAAAAATTATTATATTATTTGTCCATAATATTATTGAAAATCTATATTTTAAAATGGTGTAATCTAATTTATAGATGAAATGATATTTTTTTATGACATTTATTTTTATTTTCTGGTTAATTATAACAAAAATCCACTAGAGATTTTTAAAAGCTTGAGTTTAAGTTGTTTAATCTATAGAATTCAAGTGCCCCAGAGATTTTTCAGTGTGCTAAATCCATTTATGCATTAAAAAATGTATTTTAAACAACGAAAAATCACATTCTTGCTTGAAATTGTATCGCTAGATTATGGTGAAAAAGACTCTTTCGTCTATAAGTTAGATTACACCTTTTATAATATTAAAAGAAAATGATATATATTTTAAATATTTTACCTTTTAAATTTTTTAACAACTGCTATTAAATCTAGCCATATGCATTCATATATATATATATATATATATAACAACGAAATTTTCTAAAAATTAAATATATTTTAATTGAAAGAAAAACTAAGCAACATTGTGTTACTTCAATAAATTCTACTTCCTAAACATTTCAATCTCATATGTTTATATCTTTGATATAATGAACATAATGGCCTTCATGCCTTTTACCCAATTTTTTTTATATTGCATTAATTATATATATATGTTACACATAATGATTAGGGATTTTATATTAACAAATTTGGAAGAGGGTCCAGTACCCTTACATAGCTTTCCATTACAATTTTTTTGTAGTTTATGAGATAGTTCAAAACTATGTAGATTCTTGGATTAGAGTTCTAGTTTGTCCTAAAGATGTTGAAACTATAAATCTTACAAAACCTCCCTAATATATAACAATATTTACATGGAAGCATGACAAAATATAGACATGTTTGAAAAAAAGGACCAGACTTCTGAACCGATTTAGGCCCCCTTGGGGCCATCGTCATGAGAACGATGAACCTTCTTTCCTCCAACATAGATGTTAGAAAACTTCAGCACCTTCAGTCTTCGACACAACATGATTACCCGAGACCTCCAGAGCCTCAAGACGCTCGTTGATGGAATAAATACCCTCCCGCATATTGTCCACTACTAGCTCCATGTCAACTTTCTTGCGAAGCAATTTTGCTTCAAGAAATAATTGGAATTCCATGCGTTGGCGCTCCACCATATCCTATAATTTTGAAACGGAGACATGCAGGGCATGAGAGGCATCCAATAACTTGTCCAAGACCATACTAGCCTTAGAGATATCCATAGGAACATAAGTGGGAGAGTTAGTCATCGCTGAAAAAAAAAAGGAATTATGTCGACCTTGATCTACGGAGAGGAGAGAAGAAAGACCAATAACAACCTGAAACACCTTTACAATATTCAAATTATGGAAGGGCGTAACATAGAGGGGAGCTCTGTTAGCAAACGAGCCAAACATCCACTATTTTTAGAACTCCATACTCCATAGATTGGCCGAATGGAGGATTGATAGGGCTTCCACTGACAACCGTAAAATCAGATTTACATCCAGAGCATTCCTCATGACTGTCTCGGATAGCCAAACCAGCTTAAAACGTGAGAGGAATAAATGGATTAGACTCCACTGCCTCGAAGGGGTCAAGAGACCCATCAATTTACAATTCATATTAATAACACAAGGCAGGGAATTAATAAGCCCAAGCCTGATGATTTCTTTGGGATCCCAACACCAGAATTCGACCACTTTGTGAGGAGTAAGAATAATGATTTGTGACATACCCATCCATGGGGAGGGAGTGGAGAACCACGTGACCCTTTATTTGTGCTTGAGAGTTATCCATAACTCAACTTCATATCCCTTTAAAATAATTTAATCTCACCTTTTGAAATTTTTGATGACAATATTCATATTAAGGGATAGGAAAAAACCACTCATAATTAACCATTACGATCTTTCCTTGCCCAAGATTAAAGCCTTTTTTTGATAATTCATCTGCTTCTTCATTCAAATGTCTAAGGATGTGATATAATTCAATATTTTCAAATTGTGAGGCAACACTGATTGCTCTTTGAACCATAGGAAGAGGGGAGGAGCTAATCCAATCACTAGCTTGGGCCATTTGTCTAATAACAATCAAAGAGTCCCCATAGCCCATGAGATTATGGATATTATTACCTATGGATATCTCCATGCCTTCCCAAAGAGCAAGGAATTCAACAAAATTTTTGGTTACAATTCCTAATCCCCAAGCAAATTTAGACACAAATTTTCCATTGGGGCTTATGAGAATTCTTCCCACCACTGCCTCCCCTTTCTATTGCATTATATTATCAAAAACATTGGAAAGTTATTTCCATTCCATAAGTATGGTAATAATTTACCTAATCTTTAATAATTTACCCAAAACACTACTAGCCACCATGGTGCTTTATCTCTGTTTTTGTATTTTTAAAATCCACTACAAGGAAAAGACTGTCTAGTGGAGGTTTTTGCAGAGGCCCCTATAAAAATAGCCCAAGAATTCGTTTGCAGTAGAGGTCACTAGCGGAGGTGGACAGGTGGATGTTTTAGCAGATATTTCTTTGACGGTGCATCTAAACTACTAAAGCACATTGATGCCTTCTTATCAATACACACATTAGAGTTGCATATAACATGGTGCATTATATAATTTTTTTTTTGAAAATTGAAAAACCATAGTGCGCTTAATACCCTAATTCACTGGTGCTTGAATATTCTCTAGCACCAGACTCCTTCATATAGTAAAATGTACCGGTGTTATTCAAGAATGATGGCCCTATGCAGAAAACATATAACAACGCTCCAGGGCGTCATATAAAGCATACTAATAGATGATTTCTAATTTATAAAAAAAGGCTGGTGCTATTGTAAAACCATAATACTGATGTGTCACAAGTAACGTAGAGCCCTGATGCATCTTGATAAAGCATCACAATAATTTTAAATTGAAAAAAATCACGGTGATTTTGTATATAGCTCACCTTGATGTGCTTTGAGATGCGCACCAGAGGAGGGTTAAATAAAAAAACCATCTTGACTGTAATTTTCATTTTTACCATTTATATTGCAGGAGAGCTCTGAAGCACCGGTGCCACTCTTGCCACGTGCAAGTGTCCAAACGTCGGTGCTTCTCTTCCTCACCACCTTTTAGTACTGCGTTCGCTGTTTGAGTTTCCAATTTTTTCAAATGGTGTAAATTTTTTTTTCCTCCATCACGTGTCCACAATTCCTCCTCGACGACCAAATGTTCAGGTAATCTCTATGTTTCTTTCTAATTTAACTTTTAGTGGATTAGAATTGTAAATTAGGTTGAATTCATCATTGTTTTTGCAATTTTTTTTGACGCGCAGTGCGTTCGATTCTCTCGACTTGCACTAGCAGCAGTGTGCCATGTAAATTTACAGGGTGCACCGCGTTTCAATGTGTGAACGTAATGCACCGCCATTGTTGCGGTGTGTTTCATAAATATAAACGCACCAAGAAAGATGCGACAAGAGCATCGATGTACAAGTATGTCACACCGCTATGAAATGTTAAATTTCTGAAACACCTGCAGTGCATCACACTTATATGCGTACTATTACTAATGTGGTTATAGTTGAAAGTGCACCAACGCCAGTGCATGACCGTGTTTTGAGCATACCCGAAATTTTGTTTTTTTTAGATTGAAAGTTATGTTTCCATAGTTATAAATACATGTTTCATTTAATAAAAAAAATGTATTTTATGTATACGACTGATGTATTTTATATGTCAGTCATGTAGCAAAGACGTCAAAAGAGGGAGCAATAGCAGGAGCAAGAGCAACAGGCAGACCTATACAATATGGTTCGACCGTGGCAGGTGAAAGAGAGGGAGAGGGATTTATACCCTCGCCCTTTTACTACAGTGACCGGAGTTCTCTTAAGGAATGTGGGCCTCCTCAAGTATTATTAGAAGGGTACATCCCTAAAGGTGCACTTTGTCTTATTGGCGCATCTGATCCATTGATGGAATGTCTAGCAACAACCTTTCCGTGTCGGTCTTGAGTTGTGGTATAGGCCCACTAAGGAGGTCATTTACTTCATCACTAGCCTATCTAGGAGGGGAGGATTTTCCCCAGTTCCCTAAAGTCCCCCATAATGTTGCAGCTGAGAGTCATCTTGTATACACTTTGAGATATGTCGGGCCTCATGTGGTCCGTCCCTCAAATTTTCAGGTATGTGTTGGACAACTAAGGATTTCTTCTTTTGCTATAGAGGAGGCTATGTGCCTCTCATTATTAGTCAACACAATTTCACATTCTTGTGGTGATGGGAAACACATTAATTGCCCTATTTTGTATTATGTTGATTATTTGATTTAGGTGCCATGTTGCATCAAATGGTCTGCCATTTTTTTGAGGGAGTTTTTCACGGCTTTAGATAGATGTCGTGCGTTGTCAAGGCAAAGGAAGGACATCTTTCCTTTTTCTTCTGAGCTTTTTTGTTTAGTTTTTGAGAGGTTTACAGAGATGAGGCTTACATTTGATCGTCACCCTCCTAGGCCGATCACTGAGGGCCGGATGTGCATGTGGGGGTAGATGATTTTCCCAAGAGGGGCATGCCAGAGTTTCCGGCTAGGATTTCGAACAAGGCACTAGAGCTATTGGCCAGTATGGATGACCATGCGTTTGTCGTGTTGGGGTATCCGTACACGGGGATTGATTGGAGAGGGTATCCCAACATCTTATTCACAATGAATGAGCCTCTAGATGATAGAGGTAATATTATTGTTTTCTTTAAATTAATCTAGTTTCATTTTCTTGTTTTAATGAATTAGAATAAAATTTATTCTAGCACGTTATTTAACTTTCTTTATTAAATTGTTTAATGAATTTGTCTAATTATTTTTCTGTACTATATATTTTGTAGACATCGACACATTCGATGTGGACATGCTTCCTCCCCCAGCAGATGATGGAGGAGATGAGGAGATGGGCGAGGCCCAAGAGGGTGAGGATGAGGCACATCCTCAGGGGGGTGAGGGCGTTTGGGGGCGAAGGCCTGCTATGCAATGTTGGTTGGACAATTGTGATAGATTGGTTAGAGTTTTGGTTCGGCAAGGAGTCTGCCCTGCAAGGCCTAGAGATATCAATGTGGATCCAATGTTCCTGGATCTCTACAGGACCTATCTGCGGGATTTGATGTCTCTTATGCAACATGTCATCAGAGCTAGTAGGGCACCAACAATGATGAGGGCTACAAGACATCATGCAACAACACATCCATAAGATGATTAGGGTGGTCATGATGATGGGGGTGATGATGATGATGATTCTTCTAGTGGCCATGCCACCCCATCGGATCATGGATGTAAGGGTTTTGGTGATCCTTCTGGTAGTACAACTGCTTGTCAGTCACTTGATGATGTCGAGATTCTAGAGCTAGAGGATGTGTCGTATGTTTCTCCTGGCATAGAAAACCAATCACCTTCTTCTGCAGACCTGCCACATCCTTCTACTGTAGACCATCCACCTCTTAGTCGGCCTCCACCTCAACTAATTTTGACATACATACGTGATCAGACAATAGTTGACCATCCAATGTCTTTTACTGCGGACAAGGTTGCAGGCACTACTACGTTTGTTGTATCAGATATTTGATTGCACTTATTTGACTTCTCTCTCTCTCTCTCTCTCTCTCTATATATATATATATATATATGTATATATATACACTTGATTAGGGAGTAGTTGTCATCCATCGTCTTCTATTGCAGACCAGGTTGCAGGCACTACTATGTCTGTGCATCAAATATTGATTACACTTATTTGACTTCATGATTTAGTTATTTAACTTATTATATATAATATATTATATATATATATATATAATATATATATATATATTATATATATAATATTATAATATATTATCTAATATATATCTATATATATATATATATATATTAATATATATATATATATATATATATATATATATATATATATATATATATATTGCATTTTTTGTTCATGTTTATGTACTTAATTTATATGTCGGTGTTGATGTGTATATTGTTAGGTCATGTTAGATATATTCATTTAATGTGCTTGCAGATAGATGTGTACGTGATAGCAATTATTTGACATGATATTTATATTAATTTGAGGATGTGTGTGGTGATGATGCTAGATTACAATCTTTGTGTTTTGTTAGATGTGATCATGATGATGATGCTCTATTAGATTATTAGATTTGTGTGCTAGCTAATGACATTTATATGTGCTACTAAAAGTGGATATAATTAGATGATGGTAGTGAATTCAAATGTGTATCGTAGATGATGTTTGTGTTTGTTAGATGATTATCTTCACAATGCTTATTTTTATGAAATAATGTTGATTGTACATTATGTATTGGTGAAGTTATATCAAACTTTTATATATGAAATTGCATGTAAAACAACTTACTTAAAAAATGCAAATAATTTTTTATAAATTACAAAGTTTAATATGGTTGAAACTATGATTGTAAAATTACGATAAATCTTTTTCTATTGCTTAGATAGTATATTGATATCCAATCTAACTTAATTAGTAAAATATTTCAATACTCACAACGATAGAATAATTAAAGGCAAAATAATTTAGTTAGTTCTTACAAAGATGAAAATGTGTAACTCATTCAATTTTTAATATAAAATATTGTTAATAAAAAATTATTCAAAAATACAATTTAACTAATTCAATACTGGTTTATAAAATTCAATCTACTGTTAAATTTTAAAAACTTCAGTTAGATTTTTTTTACAATCTGCAACCTAGAACCATCTTAACTATGAATCTACCAAGAGCCGAGAGGGATCAAATCTCTTGAGATGCAAACATCTTTTTGAGTGAAAAGAGATTTGATCCCTCTAGGCGCTTGGTGGATCTAGGCAACTGATATATTAATATTTATGTAGTTGACTTTGATATATTTTATTTATAATTCATGTTCTCCTTATTAAAATGTTAAAATATGCCCCCTCATTTTCTTTTTCTTGTATGTATACATTTAAGTATTTTTAGTATTAATAATTTCTAGATTAATATTACGTATCAAATCCATATTAAACATAAAATTCTACAAATATCCCTCATAGATTGAATTAGAAAGCAACTATTAATGGAATACTAATTCTCTCAATCTTTCTCACTAAAGTGAAAATATAAGAAAGTTTTCAATTTAAATTACTTTTTTTTTTCCTATATAAAGTATCTATAAAATTATATTATTTAATATGGACATTGAAATGTTTTACTTATGGTTGTAGTAAAATATTTTTTGTTATAAACATATTTTTGTTTTAAATATCACATGTAAATGGAACATAAAATGAATTACACATAATGTAATATCAATAAATACTATTTCTTGTAATGTGGAAAATTTACATTTTTTCCTTGTAGTAAAAGGTAAACTCTATTTTTGTACTCATTTCATTCATTTCTCATAATAAAAGCGATTTTTGTTTTTTTACCTCTTATATCTCTACATAAAGCTATATAAGAATAATGGGTATTGAAGTATTGTAATTTCTTATTACTATTTTTAATTTGTTAATTTCAGTTATTATTTTACTATTTTTAAATGTAACGTTATGTGACAACATCTCCCCGATACTAGTGCAGAGTGCCTCTCAATGCAATTAATTTAGATTTAATACAACTTTAGAAGTTCTATTTTTATAAAATTTATTTTATTACTAAAGTTATGAGATTTTCAGGGAATTTAAATTTAATCTTTATAGCAACTCTTACCAATTTAAATCAAAAACTTCTTTCTCTAAAGACAAGGATAAACAAATGTAAAATAAGGCTTGTGATCAAGTTACTTGTAGTTGGAACTTCTCCCTTAAAGAGGCAAGTTAATTTTTTTCTAGTAATAAATATATAACATTTTGATGCTATTTTGGTTCTTTATTTGCTATTGTAATGGTTTAAATTTAACTCTTTTTAATAATAAATATGAGTTAAATAATACAAATTAAATTATCATGAGATATTTACTAAAATTCATGTTTGATGTACTTATTGGCATAATAGAAAGACTCATACGATATAACCCCTCTGTCGTAGATCCCTCTGGTTTTTTCCTTTGTCGAACAAAACCTTTCAATTTATTCATGTACCTCTCTAAGAAGAACATCCAACAGCAAGAAACCACCCCAACTAATTCAACCTCATCTACTAGGTGAATTAGAAGATGAACCTGCAAGTCCATGAAACTCGTCGGTAGTTCCTTCTTAAACATACAAACAATCTTAGCTATCTCTTGATTCCAGCATGGAATGCTAGCCATATGAATCTCCTCTGATGTGATCCAACGTACAAATGCAGATAATTTAGATATGGCACGTTGTAAGCCTTGGGGGAAGTCATTGTTCACATACCCACACATGAGTAGAGGATAACGACACTACACAGTAAATAGTACATTATACAAAAATTAATTATAAAATATCCCATTACATAAAAATTAAAAAATAATAAAATCATGTTTTTGATATACGTACTCTTAGAAGGTTCAAATTGTCATCCAATTTCAACCTCGATAAATGGTCATCCATAGTGAAGCAACGCTGTAGTGAATACCCATATAAAGAAGGCACCCTCACATTCATTATAACTTCCTTTGCCAAAGAAAGATCATATTTCTTTAAACCCCATGGGACATCACCTTCTTTGAAAGACCAAGAGGGGCCAACCTCTCCTCTAGTTTCTTGTCTTGGCCAATCTTTTTTTTAGTTTTTGAAGATGTAAGATATCTCCCAACAACCAATATGTTACTTTCTTTCGACGATATGTGCCTCTGTAAAGAAGATGAAACATTTTTAAGTATATGCATGGGATCTAGTAAGTGGAAAATATTAAGATGCTTCCAATATGGGAGCTCATAAAAGATAGATTTCCTTTTCATGAAAATGGAAAATTTCTCAACATAGGTGTCGAAGAAATATGGATCATCGAACATAGTCTCCCCATTTGAATCAAACATTTTTTTCAAAATCCTTCTCGTTCTCTATCTCATATGCTTTAAACCATCCAACTGGTGTCATTATTTTAGGCCTTTAGGTTCTCTCTAGTTTACCATAGAAAAAGGATGTTGATCTTTTGTAAGGGTGTTCTTATGGGAGGAATACCCTGGAGAATTCATACATTGGCTTTCATGTAACAACCCCGGGTTAAAAGTTCATGTAATAAAAGTTAATAAAGTTAAAATAAGACCACGTGTAAGGGACACTTATTCCAAGATGAATGTTGGGAAAAATATCCTAGTGGGCATCACTTGTTGTGTTTTATGGTTAAGGGGAAATTGAAAAAAGCAATGACTAAGGCTTTGGAAAGGCAAAAAGGTATTTTGGCACATTATTTACGAAAATAATGGAAATTAGGAGAAAAGGAAGGTGAAAGATCACAGGTTTCATGTGAAGAGGAAAATGAAGGAAAATAATGGAAAATTAAAGAAATTAGAGGCCTCATCAATAAAAAGACCTTAGAGCATCAGTTGGTAGCTTTTGTCAACCTTTTGTTAGTTTAGTGTTAGAATTTGTCTTAAAGGGGAGAAAGCACCAAGAGGACAAATAAAGTAAGCAAGCAAAGAAAGGAAAAGAAAGGAAAGGAAAGGAAAAGCAAGGAAAGCAAAGGAAGGCAAGTATCAAGCAACTTCAACGGGAATACTTGCAGGTAAATATTGCATGTGTGATTTCCTAGCTAGTTTTAATATGTATGGTACATGCACGTTGGTATATGGTTGTTTTGCTGTCATTGGCATGGATTTTGTCGAGATTCGACAATGGATTTTAGCCTAGACTTGGGATTTTTGGATAGCCATGGTGTGATGGGATTATTCTCGAATTGATCTTTGGATTGCTAGATGGTTTCATAATCCAGGCTGAGGTGGTATCATGAAAATTCTCAAAGTCTAGGAATCCCTTTATTAGTAATGGAAGGATATATGAAAAAGCCTGAGGGTGGAGATATGAAATTCCTCAAAGATGGTAAAGAAATACTAAGGCATCCAAGCTCGGTTCAGTTTTGTGATCTCGACACCAGTTTAGGTTTGATCACGATATGGTGAGGGTGGAGGTCGTTTAACCTCTATATTCCCTTGGTTGTATTTGGTTTGGTTTATCCCATGAGATCCCACATTCATGCTTGGAATATTACACGGGGGTGATTAGATGAAGAGAGATTTCACTTAGCCAATCTATGGTCGGGTGGAACATGGAATTCCTGAACCCGGTTGGTATTTGTCTATGGTTAATAAAAGATAAGTTTATCCTGCTTTTGGTAAGGAAATGTACTGATTATTATGTGGCTTTAATGGCTGTTCTTTTATGGTTATTTATTTGGTTATATGCTAGTTATAAGCATGGTTTTATGACAAATATTAGTCATGGATATTTTCATGTTTTTACTCATAATTAAACAAATAATGAATGCAAAACCTAAGTGGTGCTAAGAAAATTAACTAGAGAAGGTAGTGACCCTTCTTGTTAAACCTTAGATAAGTTTTTAGGCCCTTATGTTCATACTTTCATTCATGACTTGTAGGTTGCATATCTACCAAGTGTTTGACAGAATGTCAATCATGGTTAGGGATGGTTAGGTCAAGTCCTGGTTCTAGTTTTTGGTCTACAAGCATCGTTTTCATGTATTTTATAAGTTCAAGAAGTTTCATAGCTTTCTGGGTAGAGGCTAAGCCCCAACCCTAAAAAGTAGCCTTAATTCTCGTAGTTGCTGTCACAACACTAGAAGAAAAAGGCCACAATCATATTCATGCAGACCTATGGGAGCGATTGGGAACCCATAGTCGCATAAAGGCCAGAGCGGTTGGGGCTTTAGGTAAGGGAAAATGTGAGTTGTCTTAAGGGTTGGACACCTGGATGGGTTGGGTTACTCTTGGAGTTCCTGTGGCACCTGAGGGAAGTAGTAAGGTCTAATTATGTTCACTCCATTTCCTTAAGGTCATTTAGGAGGTTGAGTCACATCATAGTGTTATAGAAATTTTTGGGCACTTCAACCCCAATCACAAATGTCCATAAACTGAGGGCTCTTAAGTCCCTAAAAGTGTTTCTTCATTGTCTAAAGGAACAAGGTCAACTGATTACATTATCTCCTAGAGGTTCTCCACTGAAAACTGCTCATAAATGGTCAAAACTGGACCATACTGAAAGCTCAATATAGAGGGTGCGATGCATATCACCTTCCCAATGTACAGGGTGCGATGCATACTGTTTTGCCCCTCTTAGGGTGCGATGGTCGGTAATGGACAAATGACAGGGACAAAAATGCGAGGTGGAAGATCATGGAATCTTCCAGAAGCTTCCCCTCTGACACTTGCCACTCCATTTTCGACCAGGGATGAGTAAGAGATCATCATTCTCCAAGTGGAAGCAGGAACTATCAGAGAGAGGACACTAATCGAGATCCCAAAAGATGACTCACTTCTCTGTAATCATCTATATATGGATCCCTCATTACAGAGATCCAGAGGCTGGAATTTTGTAACTTATAGAGAAGTGCTGTTGGTATTCTGGAGTACATTCACAGTGTTGGGTGATTTTTCTTTGCTTGAGGTGAAGAAGGGCTTCTTAGCTAGAGGATGATGCTGGGTCAAAGCACATGGTTGTAATCTTCTTGCTACTTTTCATCTGAATAAAGCTATTCTTGTTTCCTTCCATATTTTTGTGTACATATATGCTTGTATATGGTTAATGCACATCTGATCCTGCATTATTTATGAACATAGATCCTTGTTTCTTGCATAGTAGTATGTTGTTGTGATTCTACAGGTCCTTTTGAAGCTGAGCAGACAAAGAGAAAGCGGCAAAACTCTATCAAGAAGGAGAGGAAATCGAGCGCAAGACTCAGGTTGGCCCTCTTGGTTCTCCTCTCATCTATTTTCATAAAAGGAATCAATAGTAGACTTTGATTGTTTGTTTCTAAGATAGCCACCCATCTTAGTGGGAATAGTAGCATCCGTGTGGACACTATTCCCATATAACACATAGTAACCCTCATCTCATGTGTAATCCAGTGAAAGTGGGTAGATGTGAGAGTAAGTGATGTTAAAGGGTGGTATCAGAGCGGGTTGCACTTTCTTTAGGTCATATCTAATACCACAAGGTGGTATCAAAGCATGGTTTCAATCTCTTTGGATAATTTTGATGTTGTCAAAGTTATGGTTGTCATGCATGGGACCAAGGTATATAGTTGGTTTGATCATACATGATGTTGTTGTGATGTTATGTTATTATGCATATATGTTTATGATTATACATGTACATGCTACTGTGGACTGATCTTGCAGATGAAATAAGCCTCCCTTGAACATCACTAAGGTATGGGTTTTATTTTGGTATCTATTTTGTTTATATGACATGGTATACCTGTAGGAAGAAGAGAAATCAAAGATGATGAGAAAAATGGTAGACTACAGTTCCCATGACTCTCCCTACAGATTAGTTTGGCAACAAGAATAGGAATATTCTCTCAGTTATAGTAGACACATTGAGGAGCTTGAGGGTAGAGATTAGAAGTTGCAAAGTAGACAATGACAGGTTGGTTGAGGCTCAGGAAAGACTTGCAATGGCTCAGGAGAAGCAGGTAGAGGCTAATGCAGCAATTCTTCAGAGCTTGTTAGAGTTACAGAGATAAGGACAACTAAGGATTAGTCAAGTGCAGGAAGAGAAAATAAATGGAGCCTATGATAGCAGATCTTGGTCTGGATACAAGTTTGATAGAGGGGACACATTTATAGGTAGTAGATCCTTGGATACATATGACAGGAGGACTAGTACGTATGGGCATCATTCTAGTCCCTTATCCAGGAGACATTATCACAATCATCACTATCACCTTCCTTATAGGAGGGGTGATTATTTTCCTGAGGAGTTCAAGAAAGTCAAGCCTCCTACATTTGATGGATAGATAAAGGAGCCAGAAGATGTAGAGGCATGGTTGCTTGGAATGAAGAAATTCTTTAGATTGCATAGCTATTTAGAGAAAATGAAAGCTAAGATAACCACTTTTAGTCTTAAAGGGAAAGCAAATATTTGGTGGGAGGATGTAAATAATGTCAAAGGTATTCAGGAAGAAGACTTGATTTGGGATAAGTTCAATAGTCTCTTCAAGAAGAAGTAATTATCAGAGAGGTACTATGATGATAGAGCTAAGGATTTTTTATGAACTATAGATGGGTTCTATGACATATGATGAGTATACTAGCAGATTCTTAGAGTTGTGAGGTATATGCCATATCTCAAGGAGGAGAAGGCTAAGATTCATAGATTCGTCAGTGGATTTCAAACAACATATGGAGATCGAATTGAGTTTTACGAGCCTAGATTGTTAGAGGCAACCATCTGTAAATTGAAGCATTGTTATGAGCAGTCAAAGCGAAAAGATGAGTCTAAATGTGACTTGAAGGGAAATGAGAAAGTAAAAGGAAAATGGGCACCAAAGCAGGGAATACCTCAAGATGCAAGTGAGAAATAAAATTTTTCTCCTTACAAGAATTTCAATGCAGTTGAGAAGGGACATGTGTCACAGCCTGGAGAGTAGTAGACTAGAGGTGATGGTAGGACACCGTTGCAGTGTTGGATATGTGGAAAAGATCATCATAAGAAGTATTGTCCATTGAATAGGGAGGTAGGCCTCAGATGTATAGTGCTTAGGAGGCGTAGATAGTTGGGGATGTTGGTCATAGTATTCCTCGAATTTATGCGGATGTGGATAACATGCAAGAAGATCACTAGGCATCTATCATTGAGATGGACGTAAGCTTTGTGATCAAGTTATTTCTATTTTGATTGTTCCTAGATCAATTATAGTTATGTTAATCCTAATAAGTGTGGCTTGAGAAAATAAGTGCATGCAAAGTCTTGGTTGGTGTAGTTGGCTATAGGTACGAAGAAGAGAGTTCATCATTGGGTAAGAGTTTGTGAATTTGAGTTGAATGGTATGCCTACAACAAAACATTTGAATTAGTTGGCATTGGGATCATCTAGTATTCTTTTGGGTATGGATTGTTTGTATATTCACAAGACCAAGGTATATTTCTATGACAAGGCTATTGAGCGCCTAGATGATAATGGAGAAAAGAGAACCTTGCAGGGGAAGAAGAAGCCTACATAAGTGAGGATGGTCACAACTATGCAGGATAAATATAGTTGTAGAAAAGGGTATGTGATGTTTGCAGTTCATATTTCCAGTGACAAGGGTAAGGATGTTGAGGATGCAAAAATATTCAAGAGGTACCCTATATTGCAGTAGTTTCAAGATGTGTTTCTAGTAGAGATTCCAGAGTTTCCTCTGCACAAAGAAGTATAATTTTCTATTGAGTTGGTACCAAGGGAAGCACCAACATCAAAGGCACCTTATATGATGAGTACTCCAAAATTAGTAGAGTTAAAGTTGTAGCTGAAGGAAAATGCTTGAGAAGGGATACATTAGGCCAAGTGTATGACCTTGGGGTGCACCGGTATTGTTCGTAAAGAATAAAGTTGGTACGCTCAGGTTGTGCATTTACTACAGGTAGCTGAACAATGTGACGATTAAGAACCGGTATCCATTTGCAAGGACTAACTACTTGTTTGATCATTTGAAGGGAGAAACAATGTTCTCAAATATAGATCTGCGATCAAGATATCATCAGGTGCACATGAAAGAAGAGGACATCTACAAGACTGCCTCCAAGACCAGGTATGGGAATTATGAGTTTGTTGTAGTTCGATTCAGTTTAAATAATGGTCCAACTACTTTTATGTGTTTGATGGATAGTGTGTTGAGTCTGTATCTCAACAAGTTTGTTATTGTATTCATTGATGACATATTGATATATTCTAAAAATGAGGAAGAGCATGTAGAGCATTTAGCAACATTGTTGAGATTGCTAAGAGAGCATCAATTGTATGCTAATCTTAGCAAGTGCAGTTTCTTTCAAACATAAGTACATTACTTGGGACATGTTGTTTCCAAGAATGGCATAGCAGTAGACCCGAAAAAGATAAAAGGATATCATGGAGTGGGCATCTCCTAGAAATGTTGAGGAAATTAGCACATTCATGGGCTTCGCAGGTTACTATAGGAGGTTCATTAGGAACTTCTCATGAATTACATATCCTATTACATCATTGCAGAGGAAAGGTAAGAAGTTTGAATGGAAAGAAGAGCGTGTAGCTAGTTTTGAGTAGTTAGAGACGTTGACAAATGCTCTAGTGTTAAAGATTGTAGATCCATATAAAGAGTTTGTAGTATGTACATATGCTTGCAAGAGAAGGCTTGGTGGAGTCCTTATGCAGGAATGACAAGTGATATGTTATGACTCTAGGAAACCAAATGAGCACGAGCAGAACTACATGACTCATGATCTTCAGTTAGAAACTATTATTTATGCCTTGAAGATTTGGAGACATTATCTTCTTGGCAGGAGGTTTGTGCTGATGAGCGATCACAATGGATTGAGATATCTGTTTGAACAACCGAATTTGAATGCTAGACAAGCTATATGGTTGGCTACCCTTAGTGAGTTTGACTTCGAGATCAGATACATCAAGGGTAAGGAGAACATGGTTGTGGACGCTCTCAGCAAGAAAGTGTAGTTGGACCATGTTGCAATAGTGAGCTCATATGGGACAAATTTACAAGATCAAATCTTACATGTAAGGCAATAGGATGACAAGTGCAAGGAGCTTATGCTCAAGTTACAACACGGTATAGGTGATCGAGATGTGTATTATCATCTTAAAACAAATTGTTTGGTGAGATTTAGGGACAAGATCTACGTGCCGAATGACAGTGAACTCAAGAAGCGTATCTTGAGGGAGTTTCATGTAAAACCATATTTGGGTCACGAAGGATATCAGAAGACGTTGACTGTAGTAAAGAAGTTCTACTAATGGCCGAATAGGAAGAAGGAAGTGGCAGAGTTTGTGGCGAGATGTTTGGACTGTCAGCAGGTCAAATTAGAGTGTAACCATTCAGGTGGGTTACTTCAGCCAATTTCGATTCTAGAGTGGAAATGGGAGGTGATTTCCATAGGTTTCATTACATGTCTTCCGAGGACATCGAGGTAGCATGATCCTATCATGGTTGTGGTAGACAGGTTGAGCAAGGTAGCTCACTTTATTCCAGTGAAGACTACCTATTTAGCTAGTGAGGTAGCACAAGTCTTCATCAGGGAGATCGTGAGATTGCATGGTGTTCCGAAGAAGATTGTGTCGGACAAGGATGCCAAGTTCACTTCCAAGTTTTGGAAGGATTTGTTTGCATGATTGGGGACAAAGTTGGCCTTTAACACGACTTATCATCCACAAACAGATGGACACACATAGAGGGTCAACAGGATATTAGAGGACATGTTGAGGATGTATGCCATCCACCAACAAAGGATATGGGAGGAGTACCTTCCATTGGTTGAGTTTGCCTACAACAACGACTATCAGGAGTCACTGAGGATGAGTCCATTTGAGGCACTATATGGGTGGAGTTGTAACGCTCCCATCAATTGGAGTGATCCAGTGAATAGGGTACTTATTGGACTGAACATGTTGGCAGAGATTGAACACGAAATGCAGGTTATAAAGAAGAATCTAAAGGCAACATAGGACAGGCAGAAAAGTTATGAAAACCAATGCAGGTCATTTAAGGAGTTTCAGGTTGGGAAGCATGTGTATTTGTGCATCAAGCCCAAGAAGAACTCCTTGAGGATCAGATCATGTGCCAAGATAGCACCATGGAATTGTTTTCCTTTTAAGATCCTTGAGATGATTGGACCAGTAGCGTACAAACTTGCACTGCCTCCGATAGTGAAAGTCCAAAATGATTTTCATGTTTCATTTCTTAAAACGTATGTAAAGGATATTGATCATGTTATTGATTGGTCCATATTACCGGTGTAGCAAGAAGGATAACTCCAGCTGGAACCCTAATACATATTGCTCAACAAAGCACTCGAGCAGGTTAAAGTGCAGTGGAAGCACTTTGGGCCCAATGAAGCTACATGGGAGATGGATGATTAGATGCACACTATGTATCCTTCATTGTTTTTTAGTGAAGGCAAATGAGCCTTGGCATTTGTACATATTTATGTATGGTTGCTATTGTAAATACCGCAACGAGCTAAGTTATAAAGCTCCTATAAGAGGTATGGTTGTCATGTTGTCATGTTTTACATGATGGTTTTGCTTTTGAGCATGATGTTATTGTAAATACTGCAATGAGCTGGGTTATAAAGCTCCATAGTCAGTATATTTTTTCTCTTCAATAATTTTGCTGGGTCTAGGTGTGGTTTAACATTGAGGATGGTGTTCCCCTAAGGGGGAGGGGTTTGTAACAACCTCGAGTTAAAATTTCATGTAGTAAAAGTTAATAAAGGTAAAATAAGACCACGGGAAATGGAAACTTATTCCAAGTTGAATGTGGGGAAAATATCCTAGTGGGCATCTGTTATGCTTCTTAACCTGCAAAGCAATACTGAACAGAGAATATGCGAGAAAAATACCCAGAACACAGAATATGCGAAGAAAATATACCCAGAACACAGAATAGCAATGATTTTATTACTCAGAGAGAAATGTTCACAGGTCTCTTCGAGGGGGAAACCTCCAATAGAGCAGAGCTCGATTACAAAACAAGACACGATACTCCTCGCAGGGAGTCTCTATCCTTTATATATGACTCATACATGCAATACCACGGGTCAATACCGTGGGTTTTATTAATACCATCTATCTAATACTACCTCCCATTTACC
>APFE030604738.1:0-10908 GCA_000404065.3 Pinus taeda
TTAATATAACAATTATTATTGTCTTAGTATATTTTTTTTCAATTTAACACTCCTATCAACTTGTTTTTACACCTTTCCGGAAATTTTTGGCACCTATTGGAGAAATTTCTAGTAAATTAAAATAATTTTTTTTTTCCAATTTAACATTCCTATCGACATGTCTTTGCACCTTCCCGAAAATTTCTAAATACAATTTAATATAACAATTATTATTTTAAATTAAAATATATTTTTTTTTCAATTTAACATTCATATCGATGTGTCTGTGTCTTTATGGGGATGTAAATATTTTGTAGATATACTTTAATGTAACAATTATTATTTTAAGCTAAACATTTTTTTTCAATTTAACACTCATGTTGACATGTGTGTAAGGATTTTTTAGATACAATTTAATATAAGAATTAATTTTCAGCAAGAAAAAAGTTGTATATCTATGAATTCATTATGAGAAAATAACACTACAACATATCCCAATCATAGATTCACAAATATTTGACTTAGCAAAAAATAATAGTGGGTGGCATTAACATAGAGCCCCCAACCACAAAACCACATCAAAGAAATCAAAACCATATGTAGGTCGAATATAAAGTATCCTTAGATAACCAAGACCGAAAAGATGAAGAACCAACCAAACAAGCAAATTCATAGGAAATGGGACCCTGATACGTACCAGATTGTTGGACAGGAAAGAGAGAGTTTATGTACCTAGTATATTAAACTCCTAAATATGGTGAGTTTTGTTGTCCACAATTATACTTATCATCCAGACATCATATTGTGTGGCAAGTCCCTTTTTTGATAACGCATCAACCACACTATTTTTCCCTTGTCAATGTGATCTATAGAATAATCATTCCTGTAATTCTTTATAGATTTTACCCTGTTCAACCATCCCAAAAGATTTAGGTTTTTTATGACATGAATAGACCGAACATGATCAATAATCGCCTTTGAATCCCCATAAATTTGCAGATTTTGGATGTTGAGAAAGTCACGGATGTTGAGCAGTCCTGCTAGTGCAATAACCTCAGCTTTGTTATTCGTCCCATTACCTCTGTTCCAACATATTTCAATATGTTGACCCTCCATAGGAATAATATAAACCCCACAAAAACAACATCCATGTTGAGCGGCCCCATCAAAATAGGCTCGTGGGACACCGGAAGGCTCCATAGGGTGTGTCTTCTTACCACTCATTCTAAGAGTCTTTTTGGTGGAAACTAGTGTATTAAATTGGGAGAGAATGGATTTGAAGACAATGGAATAATTGTCCAATTTTGCAAGAAACAAATCCCTAACAATTATTATTTTAAAGTAAAGCACAATTTTTTCAATTTAACACTCATATTGACGTGTCTTTACACTTTTTGGGAAATTTCTTACCAGTGATAACTTGTGTCTTTGCATTGTTTTGGGGAAATTTACATTTTCTCAGAAATTGCTTACTAGTGATAACTTGTGTCTTTGCACTTTTTGGGGAAATCACTGGCTAGCACTTTTTGGGAAATTACTAGCTAGTAATAACTTGTGGCAAAGGATGTTTTCAATTTATAGGAAAATAGTAATAACTTGTGACAAATGATGTTTCCAATTTCACTAATATCCACGTGACTTTGCACCTTTGGGAGAAATTGCTTGCTAATAATAACTTGTAGCAAAAAATTAACACTGTTGAGAGAGTTTAAAGATCATTGAAAAAACTCAATCAATAAGGTCATTGCCCAAAATATAAGGAAAATTCACTTAAAAGCCTGCTTGCTAATAATAACTTGTAGCAAAAAATAAACAATATTGAGAGAGTTTAAAGATCATTGAAAAAATTCAATCAATAAGCTCGTTGCCCAAAATATAAGGAAAATTCACTTAAAAGCCACATAATTCATCGAAATCATCCTAAATCACAAGTCATAAATATGATGTAATTTTTTCGAACAAAACTACCATTGAGCGTCAAAAATATATATTTTTATTAAGGTATAATATATATAAATATATATATATATATATATAGTATAATATATATAAATATATATATATATATAGTATATATGAGAAATTTTATGTAAGAGTTGAGAATCAGACTCCCTGCATGCCTATCAACATCGGATGACATTACACATGAGTTGAAAAAACCAAAAATCCCCATACCCCTATTCCCTTGAACCAAAACCATTGGTATTCAAGTCAACAACAAAGAAATAAACCAACAACGGAATCAATTTTATGTAGACTCGAGAATTAGTAGGATTGCTTTTATCATTTTTAAGGATTTTACCTTGTGTTGAAAATTTCCTCTCTATTGAGAAAGTATGGATTTCCACAATGGTCCATATTAAGAGAAGTTTTGGGATATAATTGTGAGAAGATTTTTTTATTTTGTTCAATATTTTAAGTGGATATTAATGATGGATGAGGTGGATACTAATGATGGATGGAGTATCTACCCGTTAGACACGATTAAAAAATCTTTTATCATGATAAAAAAAGTCATCTACCAATGTTATTCAATGTGGAAATGGAAATTTCTCTCAATAATTTCCACTTGTGGGATAATTTTAGTTTAAACATATTTTATAATTTAAAACAATTATATATTATATTTTAAAACAATTAAAATAGTAAATCTGCATATCTTTCTAATTTGTGATTTGTGTAGTAATGAAAGTGATAGATAAATATAACAACTTGGGGGTAAGTAGATATTTAGGTAGTGACACAAAGACGTTAACAAGATTAAGGCTATCTACCATCCTAATTGAATAACATATTCATCATTCCTTTCTCACATCGAAGTTAAAATAACTTTTGTTTTTGGAAATAATGTGTACTCAATGGGATATTAAAGTTTTAGTTAATAAATATTAGATATGAAACAAGATACTTATAGAGTATTAATCAAGATACTGGCAAATCTTGTTTTTATAATGGTGGTAGATGGCAGTCGGCGGCAAGTGGTGGAGTCGGCAAGAGTAGTTGAAGAAATAATGACAATTGTTGTAGTTTCTACGAGAGCTAGGATGTATAAATTTTCATGTTTGTGAATGAAATGATCAAGTTCTTTTGGTGAGTCTTCCCATTTCCATCAACTAGTATAGGAGGCAAGAGTAATTGATGAAATAATGATAGTTGTTGTAGTTTCTACAACAGCCAGGATGTATAAAATTTCATGTGTGTGAATGATTGTTGTAGTTTTTATGACAACGAGGATGTATAAATTTTCATGTTTTTGAATGAAATAATCAAGCTCTCTTGGAGAGTCTTCCCAGTTCCATCAACTGGTATCGGAGGCAAGAGTAGTTGAAGAAATAATGACAGTTGTAGTAGTTTCTACGATAGCCAGGATGTATAAATTTTCATGTTTGTGAATGAAATGATCAAGCTCTCTTGAAGAGTCTTCCTTGTTCCATCAACTCATATCGAAGCTAGATCGAGTAAGCTCGATGGTGTTGAGCAGTGTGAAGAGGTCGTGAGTTGTGTTGTTGCACTGTTGTGATCCCCCTGAGAGCACTCTGTGTGGCGACTATCTTGGAAAGTGGCAGATCGACCTTGGTGTGTTGTTGTGTTGTTCAACCTACTATGCGTAGAGTAGCATCATGGAGTTGTCGTTGCCTATGGACACTGCCACTGTCCAGAGTGAATCTGTGCAGTCAATAATCTGTGTTTAAATGTTGTTTAGTGGTGAGCACAGTTGGGAACGTAGTTGAAGGTTTCGTGTTGCATGAGCGTATGGGAGGAAAGGCTTTGAGCCTTGTCATTGTTTTGAGTTGAAGCGGTTATGGTGAGGAAGTGTGTTGGACATGTTTGTTGTGTGAAGACAACACACCTCTCGTAGCTACATTGCAACAGGTCATTAAGTCAATTGCTGGTGGTGCCTGGTGTTCAAAAGGAATCATGAGTCTTTGGCGTTGGATTCCAAGCTAGGAAGAGGCATGAAGCCGCATTATCGCGCTGCAGTATGATGCGGTGAGGTAGAGGTGGACGACATCAAATGAATGTCCATTAAGGAATTTTGTGAGAGTGAATGTTTATTTTAATGGATATTGCTAATTTTGTGAGAGTGAATGTTTATTTTAAGGGATATTGCTAATTTTGTGAAAGTGAATGTTTATTTTAAGGGAGATTAAAGCAGGTGTTATCCACCCACGGAAACGGAAAAATCCATGGGAATTCTGGCAATTGGCAATGGAATTTTATGTTCATGCCAAGCTTCACATCAAGTCCGTGGTAATCCAAAATTTGAATTTAGTCGAAAGATCTCGAATGGATGTGATGTGGGAGAAAACGTGGTTGAATTTGCCTGGAGAATACAGTGGGGAATCTATGTGCAGCTAGCATGTATGGCTAGTGAATCTCTGAGAAAGTGTGGAGCCAGAGCCACTGACTGGGCCTAGGAGCATGTGAGCTCGGAGTCAAAATTGTAAGCTCGATGATGTGCAGAGATGTGAGCTTTGCGGTGTGAAGAGCTACAAGATGGCTCGGTGGTTGTGAAGGGCAAGTGGAGTCTTCCCTATTATTGACGTTGTTGGAGAGCATTGTTTCCAATGGAGTGTCCACTGATGAAGGTTGTGTCGATCGTTATGCCTGTGTGGCATAGGTCCAGTGGAGTGTTGGCAGACAAGAGTATCTGCAACTAAGTGTTTGATGATGAAGATTGTGACACATGTGTGGTGTATATCTAGTGGAGTGTTGGCAGATAGGAGCATCTGCAACCGAGTGTTCGCTGATGAAGATTGTGTCGACCGTGACAACTATGTGGCGTAGCTCAAGTGGATTGTTGGCAGATAAGAATGTCTGCAATTGAGTGACCACTTAAGAAGGGTGTGTCAACCATGGCACCTACGTGGCGTAGAGAGTATCTAGTTGAGTGTTCGCAGGTTGGAGTGTCTGCAACTAAGTGTCCAATGATGAAGATCGTGACGCTTGTGTGGCATAGATCACAGAGAGTATCTAGTGGAGTGTTGGCAGATAGAAATGTTTGCAATACCATGCCCACTAAAGAGAGTTGTGTTGTGTTAAATCTAAAACAAAATATGAAAGTCCCCTTATTAAGTTTTGTTTTGTTTTTTTGTTTTGTTTGTTTGTTTGTTTGGTTTTTTTTTTTGTATGTACTGTTGTAAGGCCTAGCTGAGACTAAGACCAATATGCACCTAAAAGTTTAGGTCGTCATGATTAAGGGGATTTTTGTTAGAGTATTAGTGAAGACATCAACAAACCCTATTCTTATAACGACAGTAGATGGCAGTCGGCGGCAAGCAACAAAGTCAGCAAGCGTAGTTAAAGAAATAATGACAGTTGTTGTAGTTTCTACAACAGCCAAGATGCATAATTTTTCATGTTTGTGAATGAAATGATCAATATTTCTTGAAGAGTCTTCCCAGTTCCATCCGATACATATCAATATTTATGGTCAACAAGCTCATGGCTATTGTTTCTCCCTGATGTAGCAAATTGCAATTTCGCTCGCTAGCTAAACCGTTTGTTTTACTCATAGATTGCATGACCCCACTCATTCATTGTGGATGCAGTTGGTTTGTTTTGGTACACTAATTTACTAAGATATTCTTTATTATCTGTTTTATTATTAATAAGGCATCATCTCAGATGCTAAACATTCATTATTTTATCTACATTACATAAACCAATCACTAGTCTACCACAATTTGCCTACCCTTCATGTTAAACATGTGGGGAAGCACCATTGGATTCTGAGTTGATAGCATCCTCACCACATCCACCATCCTCCAAATCATGCATTCTCATTCAACCTCTATATACTACTCTGTAAGAGCATTATTGACATAGTGGAAATTATGACCCAAAATTAATGGAATTGGTTGGTCCAATTGGTTTGGAGTTGAAATTAGGTTGACCAGTTTCCACAAACTAGAAAAGGATGCACTAGTTGGTTATATATGACATTGTGCAACATGACTTAGGACCCACAAAAATTATTTAAAAAAAAATCTAGAGTGCCCCATCTTTAAATCAACCCTAGCCCCCTAAAAACCATTTAAAGGCAACCCTCCCCACCTTTGTTTCACTCACACCATTCTTCTCGCTTCTTAAAAGTTTTGAGTTCAATTCTTTAAGTGGGTTGGAAGAGATATTTGTAGGGCTATTTTAAGGGTGTCCTTGGGCAGGTTTGGAGAGCTAGTTAATATTAGGGTTGAGTTGGAGATCTTTTGGGTTGAATTTCTTAGGAAGATTTGGAGCTGATTTAAGGGGTTTTTTTTCCAAATATCTTGGGTTGTTTTTGGAGGTGATTGAATGGGTCATTTATAGATTTTTCAGGGATGTTAGAGAGTTGTTTTCTATTGTTTTGAGTTGCTCTTCTCAACATTTCAAAGGCTTCTCAAGGTATATCAAGGATTCTCTTCTTCTTCTATTTTTCTCTTAAAAATTTGTTGTTCTTTTCTTAAAAATTAAGAATTTGTAGGGTTTTATATGTAGATTTTTATTTATTGCTGTAAAATTTCCATGGCCCCCAAAAGCAAGAAAGATCCAACATTAATATATTTCCATTTGGATGAAGAGGGCATACGTATATGCAACTAATGTGGGAAGAGAGTTAAAGGCGGGGTTATCCATAGGATTAAATAACACTTAACACATGAAAGAGGGAAAGAAATACCTTGTAAAAAGGTCCCTCTTGAGCTAAAAAGAGGTATGAAAGGTCTAATTGAAGCCTTGAAAGTATAGAATGGCATGACCAAGAAGATTATAAAAGAGATAGGGAAAAGTCAAAAGGATGATGTTGTTTACAATGACCTTGAACTTGAAGAGTGTATGCCTAATTTGGAAGAACCCTCCAATTTTCCTATTAGAATTGTAGATGGACATGTTTTTGGCCCTAGTTCATCTAGTTTGAATAGGGCATGTAAAGCAATTGACTCTTTCTTTGTACCCCACACAACCCTTGGTGCTCAACCCATCATTGATGCTAAATTTAAGAAGATAGAGAATGAGGATACTTGAATTCATTACTCTATGGTGGTATGAGGCAACCATACCTTTCAATGCCACTAATTATACATATTATCATCCTATGATTGATGTTATAGATTTGTTGTGGTCTAGATTTCAAAGGCCCTAGTTTTCATGATATCAAGGGGCCACTTTTACAAAGTGAGGTCTAAAGAATAGATGAATACCTCAGAGTATTTAGCAACCATGGATTAAAACATGGCGCACAATCGTTTCTAATGGATGTACTGATGGAATATGTCGCACTTTCTAAATTTCATAATTTCTTGCCCAAAAAGAACCATGCTTGTCAAATATGTGGATGCATTTTATTAGATGAAGGATACATGATTATTGTTGTGTCTTTTAGATTAATTGGTTGTAGAAGTGGTGATAGAGAATGTTGTAAAGGTGGTCAAAGATAATGCCTCCAACTATGTTGAACCTAGAAGGATGGTGACCCCACCATTTGGTGGAATTCATGTGTATCCCATTGCTTGGACCCCATGCTTGAGGATATTAACAAAATTTAGTGGGTGAAGAAATGTGTAGATGAAGAAAATCCATAAGTAGGTGCATCTACAACCACTAATGTGTTCTTAACCTTATGACAAAAAACATTAGAAGTAAAGAGCTTGTTTGATCAACCATTACATGATTTGCAAAACAATTTATTTTGTTGCAATACATTATTTAGTAAAAATCCAATTTTTGGAAGACATTTTCTTGTGATGAATGAAATGCATCTCATTGGAGAAAGGAAGAAGTTTCTAATGCTATTTAGTGAGTAAATTGTGAGAATGTTGTGGATGGTGGATGGTGGATGATCAAACAAAGAAGAAATAAAGTTAGCATATGAGAATAAAAATAGAAGTATCTTCCTCTATGGAAAACCATTGATGAAAGATAGAACAAACAACTCTATAAACCTTTACACACAACTAGTTATTACTTAAACCCAAGGTATGTAATTTCAAAGTTTATAAGTTCTGCTATTTATTAGAAAAAGACTTGAGTTTATGCAAGATTTTGAAGGCATGATTTAGGATTGTCTAGGAGCCAGAAATAATAGTAAAGTGGTGGCAGCCATGGATTCCCTCATGATAAGATCTACTTTATCCTCAGTTTGAAATGTATGGGGCTATGTTTATAGCAATGAAGAGGTGATTGACTACATTTCAAGAATGATGCCACTGCTTGCATCCTCAATATTTATTGATGATATTCAGGGTGTTCTTGGGGCATACAATGTGATTGGTCTTTGTATTCTACTTGATGTAAACATGATATTTATGAAACAACAATTGCCCAAGAATGCCTAGGAAACAAATCTTGATAATGGTTCTATTTTCCAAGGGATTCGAGGAAGTTTTCAATGTTCTCCAATGCAAGAAAAATCGGATTTACATGGAGAATTTTATTTCAAAAGCTTGCCTATTGAAGGAAAACACTAGGTGGTTATGCTCTTGCTTATATTTTTCATCATATTGGTTACATTTTCCCCGACTTTCGTAATGTTTTAGATTTCAAGAGAATAATTATTTCAGTCCAAAAATTGTTTGAAGAAAGTAATTTTTCAGCTGGTCATGCTATTAGTGGTGGGGTATAGTTGTATTCATTCTCGAGTTGGATTTTTCAAGAGGCTGTGGGATGAAGGTTAACCTAAACTCCAAATGCACTAGTATATTCGAGGTATTGTTTGCAAAAGAATTTGGCTTTGTTCTCGAAGTTAACAGTGGCAATATTAATATCATTTCCAAGAAATTCAATCTTGTAGTTGTAAGATATTTGGAAATATCATGAAGATGTATACTTGATGAGAGCTGGATAGGGTATTGAGACCTGGTGTTATCGGGTATTATTTAGTCCCTCAATAAATTGGAAAGAAACACGATAAATAATGAAAAGGAACTCCCGAGGATTTAAAAGAAAAGCAAGATGCTATTTAAGATGTTGCAAAAAGGTGATCTTGTTGTACAATAAAAACCCATAAAACACATTGATTGTGTAAAAGGAAGAGAAACCTCATTCAAATCAATTTTCTCTAGCAGAAAAGAAGAAGTAGCATTTAGTAAGTTATTTCTTAGCAAAGCTGTTTTGTGAGATGAACTTGTAGATACAGGTGGTAGTGTTGACCCCGCTTAAAAGGAAGTTAACATATTTTAATGAACAACTTTAACAACGTCATATTTAAAGGAAAAATATCAGCACTCAAAGGATCATTTCCAGATTTTAATGAAAAAGACATTCTTACCAAACACTAATAAGGATAACTTGAAACTAGAACCCGAAAAGTAATTAAAGAGATGTTGATCTTGTCCATACATTGTCTTTGTTGATTTCTTTTAATTGTCATTGAGTTCACAAAATGCAAATTATTTCACAATGAAGGTAATACTCTGCATATTATTAAGTAATTGTGTAAATTGAAATGTCTACAACTTGTATAGACTACAGCAAATACTGTTGCAACCAGAGGAAGAACTGTTGAGAAATGATTGTACAGATACTGCCCTGGAAGGAATTGCTCCTAAGCCAAAGAAAACTATTGGAAAAATTAAGGTTCAAGGTATAGTAGCATCTGATTCTTTTCATGGTTATTTTGTATTGACTTGATATGGATGCATCAATAATAAGTACAATTGATTTGTTTTTATTCCTTATTTTCTAAATGGCACATATCTCATTCTTCTTTAAAGGTAGTGAAAAAGAAACAAATAGATGTAGAGAATAGAGGTCTATTGTGCTGTTATAATTTCCATCAAAATTTTTCTATTAGGTAGGTTTGGGAGTCTACGGTTGTTTGATTGCACTTGAAATAAATCAAGTGAATGTAAAACACCTCATGATTTAGAAAGACAGTTTAAACTCAGCTTTCAATACATTGCTTTTGATGCAGTACGTAAAGTCAAGATCATGCCAGATATGCCATCCAGATGCAATTTTCAGTCTTGCAGGTTATCCTTTTTGAATATGGAGTCCCTACACTCCGGATCTTCAAATTTACAGTCCACAGTTTTGGCTGGATGGGAAGCAGTGAGAAAATTTTTTTTCTCATCTGCTATGCATTTTGACAATAATGCACTTGCAAGTATTGAGTGTAGTGGTCAGGGAACCTAGCAAGCCCTCATTACCTATGAGGCCTATGTGCATCTTTGTCTCCGGGCATGGGCTAGTGGTCGCATGGAAGCTCCTGAATTCCTTCATAATGAGTGCATTATTTTGCATAATGCCTTTGGGTAGGTTATTAACAAAATTGTCTTTGTTGATTTCTTTTAATTATCATGTAGTTCGGAAAATGAAAATTCTTTCACAATGAAGGTAACACTCTGCATATTATTAAGTAATTGTGTAAATTGAAATGTCTATAACTTGTATAGACTACAACAAATACTGTTGGAACCAGAGGAAGAACTATTGAGAAATGATCCTGCAGATGTTGCCCTGGAAGGAACTGCTCGTAAGCCAAAGAAAACTATTGGAAAAGTTAAGGTTCAAGGTATAGTAGCAAATGTGTTGTTGGCTCCATCTCGCAGGTACATTTTAATAACAGCGCTAGTCACATTGATAAGGACACCTCTATCCTCGTCTAGCTAATGATAGATTAGCTTCTCAAAGAACACATTTATATATGCAAAATGAGCAAAACAACTCAGATTGCACAGAAGATGACGTTATAAATGTCAAGCATACAGGTCACAACATCCCCAAAAAATTAGAATACTCCTTTATGCATGAATAATATACTACAAATGGCTATTACTTTTCTGAAATATTATTCAAATCAACAGGTTTAGTATGAAAGATTTACTTCAGGCTCTAGGGAAGGAAATGGTGCAAACTGCATGGTGTTTTAAGATCTACATGAACTTGAGTTTATGAAGGATTTCGAAGGAATGATTTAGGATTGTTTGGGAGCCAAAAATGATAGTAAAGTGG
>APFE030604743.1:3073-28564 GCA_000404065.3 Pinus taeda
TTTCTTGTTGCCATATTGGAAGTGGGTGAGCTTGTCAAAGTAGAGGAAAACCCTTGCTGGACTCTGGGAGGAACTGCACAACACCAAGGCTCAGGTTGTAATGGTTTCTTTTTTGTTTCCTTAATACAAATAAGTCCATTCTTCTCAATGATTTGTTGTTAATGAATTGTTTCATATACTCCTTGGTCTATATTTTGAATATGCTTTGTTTTATGGAATATTCAGGTGTTATGTAATCGTTTGGTTGTTAGTGTATGCAAGTTTCAAATTGAAGGAGGAGCTCATCTGGATCGACGAGGCTGGATTGCTGCAACAAGCGTTGGACTTGAGGTAGGATCGAAAAACACTTGGTTTCTCATAGAGTAATGTATGTTTAGAGAAGGATTGCTCTTAATTGTCGTGTTTGTCACTAGAGAGTCTTAGACTCCTAGGGAGGTTAGTTTTGTCAGAAAAAATAACTCTTTCCCCACAAGGTCGAGTACATGATTAGGTGCCAATCTCATTTGTGGTCTCCAATCATTCTTTGCAGCATGTGCTTTAGGACTTTGTTGATTGCTTCAACTTGTCTGTTCGCTTGTGGATAGTACGGAGTAGAGCTGTCGTGGGACATTCCTAATTTGGCAGCCAACTCAATCATCATGTGATTGCGAAAATGCTATCCACGATATGTGACTATGGCCTGTGGAATGTCGAATTTGGAGACTACGTGATTGAAATAGAAAAGGGTAGCCCGTTCGCCGCTATTTTTTAATGTAGGCATCGCCTCGGCCCATTTGGTAAAATAGTCCACTGCGACTATTATGTACCCATGCCCCCCGGTCGAAGTGCGGTTACATGTCATGAAATCTATGCCCCATTTTGTGAATGGTCCAACAGCTACTATTGGCTACAGCAGTGTGGGTGGTCTTCTGGTTTTGCTATCAAAAATTTGGCAAGCATGACAACTTCTAACTATGGTTATGCAATCTTTGAACATTGTTGGCCAGAAGTATCCTCCTTGCAAAATTTTTTGCACCGTAGCATAACCAGATTGATGCCCCCCACATGCGCCTGAATGGAAGTCATTCAGGACTTTTTCGGCCTCCTCAAGGGTGAGGCACCTCCACAGAATGGTATCGATACCACAACGGTAAAGAGTATCACCAACGATCACGTATTCCTTTGCTCGGTATCGAATACATCCTTGTTCGGAGCGTGACGTATTAGACCTGTATGTTTACGTCTGGAGATAAATGATTATATCTCCGTGCCACAAATCGCTTGAAGATATCAGAAACAAATTTTCATCCACGATTTCTTCTTCGGATGTTGCATCGTTGTACGATGATGGGAGATCACATAGTAACTCCGTGAATACCAGGGCTTTCTTTGATTTGGATCTTTTAAATTACAAATCAAACTCTTGGAGAATCATTATCCATTTCGAATACTTGCCCCCCAGCAATTTTCGCGACAATATATAAGTCGTGGGGTTGCAATCTGACAAAATGGTAGTTTTCCTAAAGAGGACGTAGTGTCGAAATCTCTGTATTGCTAGCTTTTCAATGTAGGAGTATTTCATTTCCGTATCATTTAAGTTTCGGCTTAAATAATATATAGGATGTTCAATTCCATTGTCTTCTTGAACTAAGACCATTGCTATGGTCGTATCTGCTACAGCTAGATACAGGTTAAAGTCTTTGTGATAATCAGGAGCATACATTAATGAAGCTTGTATTAGAGATTTCTTTAAAGTGTCAAAGGAGGCTTGCGCAACCTGGTCCCAAACAAAGGGTACATCCTTTTTCAATAGACGGGTATAACCTTTAGCTAGTTCAGCGTAATTTGGAATGAACCTCCTAAGGAAATTTGCTTTCCCTTGGAGTTTATGAATCTGAAGTAGGCTTGAAGGTGGAGGCAAATCGATGATTTCCTGAAGCTTACAAGGGTCGAGACGAATCCCATCCTTAGAGACAATGAAGCCAAGTAAACGACCAGAACTAACACAAAGCACACATTTGTGCGGATTGAGTCTTATCTTGTAGTGTCGGCAACGTAGAAATATTGCTCTCAAATGGCGCAGATGATCGGTCCGCTTTCGCGAATGAGCTGGGAGATTGTCGAGGTAAGGTTGAATGATGTTTTTGATTATGTGGAAAGCATAGTTCATTTCTCTCTGAAAAGTCGCCCCTGCATTCTTCAAAGCAAAGGGTAGCTTGCGATATACAAATGTGCCCCACAGACAAATGAATGCAGTCTTTGACTGGTCCTGTGGGCGGATATTTATTTGATTGTACCCGGAAAATCCATCCATGAATGAAAATATTTCACAGTCGGCACATTCATCAATAATTTGGTCGATAAAGGGTGTAGGGTAGTTGTCTTTTGGACAAGCTTGATTTACATCCCTGTAATCAACGCACACTCTAATCGTTCCTTATTTTTTCATAACAGGAACAATATTCGATACCCAATCGGTTAGAGGAATCGGGTAAATGAAACCAGCATGGAGGAGTTTTTTGACTTCCGCCTTAATGGCAACAGCTTTCTTGGGGTGCACCTACCTTAGCCGTTGTCGTATTGGTTTGACATCTGGATACATCTTAATCTCATGTTAAACTATGCTCGAGTCGATACCTGGCATTTCATCGTATGACCAAGAAAATACATTTCTAAAATCGTGAATGAGAGTGCTATATATTTCCAGTTCGGAATAAGAACAAGATTTTCCAACATGAATGTTCTCTACAACATCTATTTTGGTCGAGATGTTTATGCAATAGTCTCTTCGATATTGGATAGGTTTCTTTCGGAATCCACCGTGTTTACAATATTCGTCAGAAAGTAAAATACTGAAGGATGTTGTAGGTCGCTGGAATTATCTTCTTTACAAGTTGGAGGATGGGAACGATGGTGGTGATCTTCCCATGGTGCCCCATCGATCATCATTGATTGAATGATTCCTTCGTTTGTAAGGTGTACTTGTGACCAAGGATCTGAAGGGGTGCCATATTCCTTAGACCTATCTATCCAAACACTTGATGAGCGTTGATGCTGGTTTGCCTCCCATGCTAAGAACATTGATTGCTATAATATTTCCAGCGGGGTTAGAGGCAAAACCTGCGAATGATCCATTTTAACATCGTTTTCTGATATCTTTTGAATGGAAGATATCATATTGCAGGTTCCTACATTAGCCACTTCTGCCAAATTGGTAGGAGGTGGTAGTGTAAAGGTTCCCATTAATGTAGGGTCTTTTAGTAGGCCTACTCCGATATTATGAAGCATGGTAGGGCTTCCGTGGATCATTGGAATGCTTCCCGTAACTTGCGAACTGTTGGGGAGAAAAGTTTGTTGGTCGATGATTGTAATTCCTCCTTTGGAAGGAAATGCAATTTTCCTAAAGTAGGTTGACACAACCACCGCCATGGCATATATCTAGGGTCTTCCCAGTAGGATGTTGTAGTCAAGATTTCCATCGATGACTTCAACATCGATTTCTACTGCTTTTCCCCCGAGTTCAACTTGTAAGTTACTTACTATCCCATATGAGGTGTACGTTCATCCATCAAATTCTTTTAACGTTTTTGACGATCACGACAAAGATGGAGACCCCAGACTTTTCCAGCAACTCATCGACATGATACATGTGGATGCACCCTCATCAATAATTGCTTTATGAACAGTTTTGTTGAGGGCTTTCACTTGAATGAGGAAAGCTAGTTGAGCTGGTAACTAAGGGTCGTATCCTTTATGATTAAAAGATACAAGATTGGAATCCGTTGGGTCAATCCCACCTATTACTGACAATAAAGCCTGCTTTTGGGAGGGGCAATTTTGCAGCACTTCAAGAGTCGACATCGCGGATGGCGATTGGGCTAAATCCTCCACTATATTATAGTGGTGCGCTGCTAGGGCACGAGGATTAAACGTCGATTTGTGTACTACTCCCTTTGGTGGTTTTATTGTTAATTTAGGAATGATGGGTAGAACGACTTCTGTTGAAGTCATTGTTGAACTACTAGGTTGTTCATTGTCCTTGTTGTTCAACATCTATGGATTTCCATAATATTTACTCCTTGTCATTATAAGAGTTTCATTCAATTGCTTTGAGACTAACAACATTAGCACTTGGGACGGGGAAGCATTTTCGTTAGCAACCATATTTGTTCCTTGGTTTGGAAACAGATCAGTCAATACAGCCGAGGTTTTTGAACTTTTGAAAGATTTTCTAAGTTCTTCTTTAAATGGACAGTCCCATGTCCAGTGATCCTCATCACATATATGACATGGAGTTTTGGGTTTCACATTCCCAGAAGGGTTTGCACAAGGTTTCCTAGGAGATGAGTCTCCCTAGCTTTTCTTCTTCCCTTATTTTTTCTTCTTGCCTCCTGGTTGCTTGGTTTCTTTGCCTTTGTCTGTTAACACAACATTTAATTCTGAGGCTAGAAGTTCTTCATTTGCATCTTGATTCGAAACCATGTGAGCCTTCTTGGATGTGGCCTTTGCGGTTTTAGTGCTTGTCGTGCCTATCACACCATCACCAGCATGAGAGTCCTTGTTTGATCTAGGAGGCGGAGGGACAGAGAATTCTAGTCTAGGAGCGTCAGGGATTTTATTGTAGAGCATGCTAGACTGAGTATAGATCAATTCTAGATATTGTGCATGAACAATGACATGATCTTCAGTGACGACCCCCACCTTTGCCACATCTTCTGTAATAGCGGGTAATAGTGACTTAATAAACCATTCAGCCAATGGCTGATCAGGAACATATGTTTTTACCATTCTGCGACGACGCCGCCACTCATGAATATGATCAAATATGTGAGTGGCTCTCATTTGTTTGAAATTGGTAAGCAGCTCAGTTCCTATTTCGTACTTGATAGGTAATTGAAAATGGGTTAAAAAGGTTGTGGCTAGGGTACTGAAGTTATCAAATGAAGCTCTAGGTAGTTCGATATACCACTTTGCTGCCAGATCAGTTAACGTGCACTGAAAGAGGCAAAGCTGAATCAAATCATCATTGAGACTGTTTGACAAACACCATAGATGAAAGGTCATCACATGATTCGATGGGTATTCGCCCGAATTTCAATTGAATTTAGAAATATCTGATGGAAGTTTATGCGGGATCGTCGGCCACCAAATGGCATAGGCAATTGGATCGTTCATTAGTCGACTTAGATCTGTTAACTCTAGAGTTTCCATGAAGGGCAACTGTTGATTTAGGCTTGGTTGAGCATACCCATGATAAGACGAAATTGTTTGAGTAGTCGGTCTTTGCATACCAGCATAATGCATTTGATGTTGGTAACTTTGGTAAGGTTGATGGACATAACCATTATGATATAGTTGATACTGCTACCCATTACTTGCAAAGACTTGTTGCTCATATCCTTGGTAAGCTTGCTGAAATTGCGGTTGTTGGTATTGCACCAGCCATGGTTGTGAAGCCATGGAATGTTGTCCAGCACTGACTGTTTGACCAAGATTGGGTTTGGGGTTCCCCATTTGAACCTATACCATTCCACTAGTGCGTGATTGTGGTTGTGTTGGAGGTACAAGAGATTGTTGTATTGCCACCTACGAAACTTGAGGTTGGCATACAATTGGTGACGCTTGTCCTTGCGATACAGCTATAATAGCTGGTGTGGTGGGAATGTTTGTCATAGGTGAACTTTGTTGTATTGAGCATACAACTCTTGGTTGTTAAGACAGGACTGGTACCCAACCGCTAGTTGTGATTCCAACATAACCCAAATTTTGTTGTGAACTCATGCATGGTTGCCCTTCTGGGGAAGACAATGAAAGGGTATATGGCCCTCCATATGACGGTAATTCAGTGCTCAAAGGAATAATTTGCCTTTGAAGACCAGTTTTCCCAAATTGACCTTGTGATGGATTAATTTGTCGAGACTCAACGTAAGAGATTCTAGATATAATTCCGGACGAACAAACGGAAACAATCCATATTGTTGACATAGTCCCAGGATGGACTCCATCCAGTGATTGAAAACTAGTTGGGACAGATGGCACACTGGTAAACATTGTCGGAATAGCAGAAGGGACTTCTGCTGTTGCTGTGTCGAGTGACACAATCCTTGATGTTGATGGTTGTTCATACATGCTAAGTCTATCCAAAAGATTCCTTAGTGATTCTTCAGGAACTTCCGAGGGTGGCTGAATGTTTTCTAATGAAGAAGGATATAGGGTGATCCCAGCTCCAAGTTGCATTGGAGTGCTAGACAGAGGATCTTCCAAAATCTCTTCTATGGCAATCAATCTAGGGGGAAGAGGTAGACCGTCAGGTCCATAAAATATTTCTGGTGCCGAAGAAGATGTAAGTCCTGCAGCAGCAGATGGTTGGGGAGTAACACCTTCTGAATCGGTTGTAGACGGAATCGGTTCAAGAATAGAAGTGTTAACCATCGCACTAGGATCATTTGTAATGTCCTATTGCTATTGCGGAATTTCTTCCATAGAGGCAGGGATTCCAGAAATGTTCGGAGTAACCAAGGTCTCTGAGGATGTTGGAGTGCTTGCTCCAACCAACCTAGGGAACTTTGACCTAGTTAAATGAGTTCGCTTCGTCCGAAATAGCTTCACTTCCGGAGTCAACGATGGTTGAATCGTAAGTCTCCGCGAATGACGGGGTTTTGATTGACTTTCTTCCACGATTGCAGATCACTTGATGAACTCAAAATAAAAAAGGGGAAAATGTTTTTCGAATTAAATGAATTTTAGACGCTTTGACACAACTTGTTTTTTCAATTTTAAAGAGTCAAGAAAAAACAAAAGATGACTCTAGTCGCCTTCAATTTTTATTGAGCTTGAAGTGACAAGCGCTCAGAGGACCTTTTCCGTTAAGGAGTCTGAAAAGGAGAAAAATGGACTTCTCTGGAGATCTAGGCAGAGAGGATTACCAAACCAATCATAGAACTACAGAATACTTTTTACGGTACGATAGTCAGTCTTCCCGAATGTTGTGTTTGGTGCATTACGATCGATGGGGTGGCAGACACGGCTTCCTAAGGATAAAGGATGCAGCCTATAGTGGTCTCCCAATATATACGTGACAGTACGTGGGAGCACAAGTCCGTACTAGCACTTATCGTCTCAGAGTGAAGGAATCACCCAACCATCACTGAAAGCAACAGTTACCAGGCTTTATGATGCCAGAATATGTCTCTAGCCTAGACCTCTAGATGTTGTGTTAAGTTCCAAAGCGTTGTTAGATTCATTGAGATTTATTTTAAGTTGATCTTGCTTAGCAGTTTGCCTTTTAGGTTCACCACATGATGTATGTATAGTTCCTAAATACAGTCTAAGATGATAAATAGATGTTTTATCTTCTTTCAGCAATGAAAATTGTAGCTACTAAGGGGAAGAAAGTCAAGCATATTTTCTTCACAGAGCACACGCTAATATGCATAGTCCTAAATCAAGCCAAGCATTCAAGATGCAAATTCACATGCATGTATTGGTTTTCAGTTCCCTTAATGTGTAAATGACACTAAGAAAACTATGTGCAAAATTGAAATACTTTTAAAGTGACTGTACTCAATAAAATTCTTTTTCAAAACGAAGTGGAAACAAGAGAGACACTTTGCGATTTTGAAATGGAAATTTCTTTTTGACACTTTAAAACTAGTAAACCAAGTCTTATGCAATGATAATCGTATAATCAACTATCTAAAACAATGTGATTGCTTTCTAAAACTGAAAACGACAACTATGACACTTTCAGATCTAGAGACGAAAGTTTGACTATGTTATTTTTTGCAAAAGAGAACTAAAACGACGCACAATACATAAAAGATGTTTATAGTTCTTTGCACTAAGGAGGTGGAATAATGCAAGAGAATGGAGTATTCACAGAAGCACACTAATTATAGACAACAAAAACTCTAGAATAAGACTGAAAATGGTGAGAAAAATCCACAGTTGGAGGGTAAAATCAGTCCTCCCTGACCATCGCACCTGTTACACAGTGAACTCAGTATGCAGCGTAGTTACTCCATTCGGGAAGTGCGATGCATACAGGCTGCCTTGAAGGCAGGGTGTGATGGTTACTGTGTGAGACTTTGAATGAGACTTCACTCATAGTTTGCAGTTTAGTTTAGGTGTTTAAGCTGAATAAGTACAGATCAATGTATGTAAAAACACAGGGCTGATTTTAGAGGTTACTAAAGCCACTACTTAGGGCAATTATATTGCTTTCAGATCTATTGTTTAATTTATAAACAAAAACCCAGAGATTGACTAAAGCAGCATTGATCTACTTTGCATTCGTATGACGAATGCAGTTCGAAGGCTAGCTGGCTAGACTTCACGCTCCATTTGTATGTTTATAAAAGAAACAAGGATAGATAGGCTAATAAGTAATCTAGTCGTTCCCAGTGAAGTCGCCATTTTGTTATACGGGAATAGTGTCCACATGGATGCTGCTATTCCCACTAAGATGTGTGGCTATCTTAGAAACAAACAATCAAAGTCTACTGTTGATTCCTTTTATGAAAATAGATGAGAGGAGAACCAAGAGGGCCAACCTGAGTCTTGCGCTCGATTCCCTCTCCTTCTTGATAAAGTTTTGTTGCTCGCTCTCTGTCTGCTCAGCTTCGAAAGGGACCTGTAGAATCACAGCAACATACTACTATGCAAGAAACAATGATCTGAATTCACAAATAATGTAGGATCACATGTACATTAACCATATACAAGCACATATAAATAAGTACACTAGGATATGGAAGGAAACAAGAATAGATTTATTTAGATAAAAGTAGCAAGAGGATTACAACCATGAGCAGCTATGACCCAGCATCATCCTCCAGCTAAGAAGCCCTTCTTTCACCTCAAGCAAAGCAAAATCACCTAACACTGTGAATGTACACAAGAATACTGACAACACTTCTCTATATATTACAAAATTCCAGCCTCTGGATCTCTATGATGAGGGATCCATATATAGATGATTCCAGAGAGGTGAGTCATCTTTTGGGATCTTCACTAGTGTCTTCTCTCTGATAGTTCCTGCTTCCACTTGGAGAATGAAGATCTCTTACTCATCCTTGGTCGAAAATGGAGTGGCAAGTGTCAGAGGGGAAGCTTGTGGAAGATTCCATGATCTTCCACCTCGCATTTTGGTCCCTGCCATTTGTCCATTCCTGACCATCGCACCCTACAGAAGAGCAAAACAGTATGCATCGCACCCTATTCATTGGGAAGGTGATATGCATCGCACCCCTGCATGGAGCTTTCTGTATGGTCTAGTTTTGACCATTTATGAGTAGTTTTCAATGGAGAACTTCTAGGAGATGATGTAATCAGTTGACCTTGTTACTTTAGGCAGTGAAGAAACCGTTTTAAGGACTTAATACCCCTCAGTTTATGGACATTTCTGATTGGGGTTGAAGTGCCCAAAAATGTTTATAACAGAGTGGAAATCAAAGCATCAGAAGGCATGAGAAGTCATGAAGAAAAATGAGGCTCAGATTAAGCACCTGAATAAAAAGAATGAAGAATATCAAGGTAGGGTTCAGGAAGCTGAGTCTAGAAGGGTGCAACTGGATCACCTAGTTGCAGCAACTACAACACAGGGCACAAAATGATTTTTTTCTTCTAATGTACAACATCTATGCTTACATAAGGGACATGTAAGGAGCTAGGTGTGGAGGATATGTTGAGTCCTGATTTTGGAAATTTTTGATAATGTTCTAAGGCCTTGCTCCTCCCTATTTTGAACTCCTTTTAACTTTTCATGACTCTCTTTTTTCCATATCCTATGTGTTTAGACCAAAAGGGTGTTGTGGGATTTAAGGTATGCAAATTAGTCTAAAAAGTATCATTTACCTTCATTCTTGAGTACTTCTCAAGTTAAATGATACCTAATCGAATTATGTACAATTGCAAGAGTACTGGCTGAATCCTATGCAAATCAACTATCTTTTGAAGTAGTTCCATGATTTCTTGCAGACAGACCACAATTTCCTACAAAGTCACTGATTTCTTGTAGATACAGCAATTTCCTGTAACCTCTTCGATTTCCTATAGCAATCTTGATGGTTGAGTATGTTCTAGTGAGCCTCGAAGAGAATGAAAACATGGGTTTTGTCAAGAAATTTGTCTACTTGGATGTTGTCTTATTGGCTACCTAAAAAGTTCCATCAAAATCACCCAGATATTCAGACTTCTCATGAATGGCCGAAGTAGGAAATAAATTCAGCAACTCAATGAGATTAGTTTGATGCATGCTTATTTTTATTGTATTTTCTGGTTGTTATTAGCAGATAGTTGCAGTATTTTAGTTTTCCTAATTCAAGCAAGTTTATGCCTCTGTATTTCTTCAAATTCTTTCATGTCTCATTTGTAAACGAGGTTGATATATCAGACGTTGATACTACTGTAACACTTGTTCATATTAATACAAAGTTCATGTTCTGTTGATCCTGTTGTGTAAACTCCTTTAGTAGTTGAAGGGGTTGTGAGTAAGGAAGGGCCCCCTTTACTCACAACTCCCATAGTTGCAGATTGTGTTCTTTTAATTATTTTTATGAATTGATAGAGTTTTCAGACAATTTTTAATTCCTCTTTTCTAAATTATAGCAGCACAAGTGTGATGATTAAATGGTGAATCTTATGTAATGAATATGTTTGGAGTATTAGAGTAGGCTTTAATCTCACATTGCAAATTGTTGAATTCATTTAATTTCTTTTTTTATTGATCTGTTATATTTTTTTTATTAGCATCAACAATTTTCAGAGCTTTAAAGGTATCATTAAATCCGCTCCATATCCTTTGCTCCTGAGTGTTGATGGAAAAAATGGACATTGGAGCTGTGTGTGTATGTGATTTTGTTTAGGAAAACACTAAAAGTAGTAGCCTGCATATATTTTGCACAACATCTCACAAGGTCACCTACCCCTAGTTGGTAATTTATTTATATCAAATTATAAGTCTATAATCTACTGAAACAATGATCTATTTGCTGTAGCGAACCCATATAATCTAAATCTCTAATACCAAATGTTATGCAACCAGCTCACAAAAAGATAGATCAACAACTTAAAAATTATCCTCTTTGAGGGGGAAACCTCTTTTACAGTACATAAATGAACAATTCTTGGATGATACAAATGACAATACCTCCTTTGTATATATGGTATTCTAATGGGTTACAATATAATCAAATCCTACATAAAAATATTAATGCGAGGGCACAACAATAACAATAGTGGGCTTCTATGGGGCACAAAAATAACAATATGGAAGGCTACGTGGACACAAAAATAATAATAAGTGGGATAAGCTAGTATTATAGGGACCTACCATGAGCAATGGCACATGGAAATAATCATGGACTTTCACTGTCGTAGCTAGTGCAAGTGTGTAGGCCACTGGTCCAATCCTCTCAAAATTTGAAGGGTCCACAATACCGAGGTGCCAACTTGGCACATGACCCAATATTCAAGGAGCTCTTCTTGATGTACAAGTACAAATTAACCCCAACCGGAAGCTCTTTAGATACCCTATGCTAATTTGCATAACTCTTCTATTCATCCCATGTTTTCTTTAGATTCTTCTTGATAAACCACATTTCTTATTCCACCTCTACCAACATATTTGGTCCAATCAATACCCTGTTAAGTAGATCACTCCAACTGATAAGAGTATTACAACTCCACCCATAAAGTTCCCCAAACAGACTCATCTTCTAAGATTCAGGATACCCATTATTGTATGCAAACTTCACCAGTGGAAGATACTCTTCCCACTTTTGCTATTGATGTATGACATAGATTCTCAACATGTCCTCTAGAATCTTTTTAACTCTCTTTGTCTATCCATCATCTATAGATGATAATTTGTACTGAAAGCCAACTTTGTCCACAAACTTGCAAACAACTATTTCCAAAACCCGGAAGTGAACTCGACATCTTTGTCTGAGACAATCTTCCTAGGAACACCATGTAACTTCACCATCTCCTTGATGAATACCTAAGCCACATCACTAGCTGAATTTGTAGACTTCATTGGAATGAATTGAGCTACCTTAGTCAACTTGTCAACTACCACCATAATAGAATCATGTTATCTGGATGTCCTCGGAAAACCTGTGATGATGTCCATGGAAACAACTTCCCATTTCCGCTCTGGAATATGCAATAAACCACCTCGATGCTTACGTTCGGTTTTACCTATTGAAAATCCAAACATCTTGCAACATACTTAGCCACCTCTTTCAATGTCTTATGATATTACCGGTGACTTGAATATGGTTTGACATGAAATTCCCGCAAGATAAGATTCTTGAGCTTACTATTGTCTGTCACACAGATCTTACCCCTAAATCTGACCAAACCATCTGGCATGAGATAATAATCCACATCATGTTCACCTATAACCTGATACTATAACTTGTGTTTAAGATGTTGATTGATACATGTCATCCTTTTGTCCTTCCTATAAGATTTGATCCTATAAATTTGTCCCATATGAAATCATAGCTATAAAGTGATTTATGTGTACTCTTCTACTAAGAGCATATGCAACTCTATTCTCCTTTCCCTTAATGTACCTAATCTCAAAGTCAAACTCAATGAGTGTAGCCAACCACCTAGCTTGTATAGCATTTAGATTAAGTTGGTCAAACAATTATGTGAGCCCATTGTGATCACTCATCAAAATGAACCTCGTGGCAAGAAGATAGTGTCTCTACATCTTCATTGCATGAATGATTGTTGTCAACTCAAGATCATGAGTCACATAATTGTGCTCATGCTCAATCAACTTTCTTAACTCCTAAGATACTACATTTCCTTCTTTGATCAAGAATTCTCCAAGTACTCTCTTGCAAGTATCGGTAGATACCAAAAACTCTTTATCTAAATCTGCAAAGAGACCAGAACATTTGTAACAAATTGCTTCAACTTATCAAAACAACTAGACGAGTGGCCTCTGCCTTTTCAAGAAGTCTAATGATAAAGTGATATTGTGGTGGGATTCCGCTTTACCCCATAGTGCAGAATATAGGCCCACCCCGATCAAAGTTGCTCCAACCACACTACACGTTTTCAGTTTCACAAGAATCAACTCACATCTTCCAACAAAATTTTTGTGTTTGTAATTACTGAAAACCAGATGACAAATTTTATATTCTCCAAGTGAGTAATGTACAACACCTTTTCCCTTTTTAAAACAATTATTTAAGGGTGGTAGGATTGCCGAAAAGGGCAACATTTATGATAACTGTCGGGACAAGTAGTGACATGAAGATAAACATGAAGAATGATAAGCTCGAAAATTGTTGTGACAATAGTGTCAACTGGATTAAAAATTGCCACGAATACAGGGCCTTTGTGGCTTATAGACCATGCTTGCAGAAGCATGCCCAATGCAGAACAAATTATTCCCTGGAACATTCAATGTAACTTTCCATTTTCAGTAATGAAAATATTGGCGTATGTTGTAATTAATGGGCTGTTGTTATTCTTATTTTTTTGCACTATGGGTTTTTATTCAACGTTCATATGCATACCCCGTATACAACACTAAGAAGCTCAATGTTCCATCCTATCCTCCAAATTTTGGATTTCTTATGCTCCCAGATTACAACAATTAGACCAAACACGAGTGTTGTTAATGATAACTGAGCCAGATGCTTCTTCAGAACAGGCGCTTACATTCAATTTCACCACAATTTATCACTAGGTTAATATCAATAATCAATAGCTGGATTAAATATAATGGCCATTTTTCTTCGAGATGGAAACCCTAATGAAATCGAAGAGTGAAGCATAACATATGAAAAGCAAGATAACTTCATAAGTGACAACCACCTGAAAAGCAAGACCAGCCATAATCACAACACTGCCAACGACCAAGATGGAGCCCAGAACAAGATCAAGGTCATTAGCCTTGGAATTGTATGATCATAGCACCACTGACACAGAAAACTGTGGCAACAACCTTTGGTCGTTCTCCTAAACTTGTGCTATTAACTTTCTCCAGTCTAACACAAAAACCAAACCAAGCTGAATAAATATCAGGAATAATTTTTTTTTTCCAACTTTCATACATTAAAATACATTGTAATTAACTTTTTCTAAAAATATTTGTTGGCTCATTTCAGTAATGTAAATATCAGTTGCAGTTGTCTGAAATTGCATACAATCTTCATGTAGTAGAGCATTTTGAAACTCTTTAAAATTTGTTTTTTGCATTAAAAGTGTAAACTCAATAATTATAAAAAAATATGTTACTAAGTAATAATTACAATCAAATAATCCAAACCATATAACGTTTGTACTTCTTCATTACAATTCAACAACCAGTGATTAAAATCATTATTCAAAATAAAAAATAGATAAGGGAGCATGGCCATTAAATTTGTAAGTCCAAACATTTATTGAGATGCGTTGCAATTCAATAATCAACCTATAGGATCCTGAACCGAAATGAATGGCTACCATTTCCAAATCTTGGCTTTCCTGTGAAATAGTAATATTGATTTTTGAGTTCCTACCTGAGGAATGTAGCGACCGCGAACGATAGAACGGGTACAAGATTTAGGGCTGCCGAACCAAACGTAGAGTGATTCTGAGATAGGATGATTCTGTTACCCCCATATCAATAAAATAGATCAGATATATCAGATTCACCAGCATGAAAGCTAATAGAGCATAACAAATCTAGTATAGGTAGTAAATACTTACCCACTGCCAATCAGGCAAATCTGGAATAACGTAACCCATGTCAAAGGCAGACGTTTCTTTCTGCATGCAACAATATAAATGCAATATGCAATGTTATAAATAGATCAGTGCAGAAACTTTGTGTATGGGTTTCAGTGACCAATTTCAATCTTCAGTGTCTTGCAGAAATTTGTGTGTGGGTTGCAGTGTTCCTCTCTGTGTGCAGATGCAATATGGTTACATATCGAACATTTCTCACTTGGATCTCAATTCAACAGTAATATTTTATTGGATAAGTATAGATCTATTTTAAATACAGATCTATAGAGATTTAATTTTTTCTTTTCAATTTTTTTACGAGCAGATATTATTTAAATGTTTTTATATACATATTTAATTTTTATTTTTTACTTTTAGATTTTTACAGTAAAATTTCAACATTATGAGACTAACAGAGTGACATTATGAGATTAACAGAGAGTGACATTATGAGATTAACAGAGTGACACATCATATTGAGCTGTAGAGTGAACCTAGGGAAAAAACAAAATTTCAATTTTATAACTGATAGACAAAATAACACATCAAAAAAAAGTTATCATGGAAAAAAAATGTACATAAAAATAAGAGATCAGGAGTTCTTACCTTTCTAGAAAGTAAGCGAAATGAGCGATAGATATTATTGCAACAATTTGTCACAAAAACAAAGTGATTCATTCCATCTATCACAAAAACAAAATGATTCATTCCATCTATCATTGATACCCTGGTTATGATGTACATGTCTGCAAACGCCACCTAAATTCTTTAATTAGGGTTTGAAAGAATTAAGGAATTCAAACATCACCTCTGCATAACTAGATCCTATAAAGCAGACTGGTCTAACAGCCTTCTTGTCACCAATATTTGAAGAACACAGGCCTATAGCCTCCGTATTCCTAATTCAGAAAGAATAAGAATCCCCGGTGAATCAATAAGATTTATGGAACATGTTGAACAAATGAATGTTTGCTACAAAAAGGTTTCTAAAAAGATCATTTGACACGTATAGTTCGGTGCTTGCAGCGTTGAAGATGCCAGTATGGGTGTGTATACACGCACTCTCTCTGTAAATCACACGTCGACATGTAAAGTGGGGTCCCCATAATGGGCCAGAAAGCACTACTGCCATATTATGTTGAACTTCTTTCCTCATAAGATAAGGAGATAGATCGTTATTGGATAATTGCAAAGTTTGAAACGATGTAAATCAGTTTTAAAATCTAGAGTACTGCAGCCATGTCGATACCAATTAACTTGATTTATAATATTTCAATTTTTAAGTTATCAGCACTTGGCAATTTTTTATTTTAATTTTTAAGTGGTAAGTATTTCTTATTTTTATGTTGATGGCAAATTTAAGAATATCTTGAATATGATGGTTAGCAGAGAGGTAAATTGTTTGATGCTTCCGACCCTCAGAGTCGAAGATATTTCTGAAATTTACCATTTAAATAAAAAAACAACCCTAGACGTACACCTACACTTTATATGAGTTCAAACATTCAGAAATTAACTCTCATTTAAAAAAACAGCTCATGTATTATGGATTCACATGAGACCTGTACACATAATTAGAAAATCTGACATCCATAATCACAATTGTAAAATCTGGAATCCATAATCACCTTATAAAATCCTTACTATCATATTCACGTAAATATAATTATAATCATGGCTAAGTACATTATTAAACAATACCACAAAAGTATGTGAAGCTCAATCATGTTAATTTGTTAGTCATGAGACCCATTGGACAATACAGTATGGAGCATATTGTTCTGCAGGGTGTAAAGCTGAGCTGACTTGGACAAGCTTAAAATAATAGCGAAAACACTTTTGAACTTGTATATTTAGTTAGTGTTTTTATTTATTCTCATAAATATTATTATAATCATAGCTAAATATAAGCTTAATAATGTTAAATATTAAAGCAATACCAAAAGTAAGTGAAACTCATTCCTGTTAATGGTAGGTGAGGCAACGTATTACACTCCGTATGGAGCATATTGTTATCCAATGAGGGTAAAGCTTAACGACTTTGGACCACTTAAAATAACAAGGAATATACTTTTACAAATTTAAAGTGTTTTAGTTGCTAGTACAATATTATATTAACAAATGTGCTTGATACAAGTTTATTATCTTTTTTTCTCTTTTTTTTGTTTTTTTAATGTATTTAATATAATGTCATCTGTTATTTTATATAATTTATATGGTAATTTATAATTATATTTAGTAAATGTAAAAGATAAATATAAATTTAAAGATATAAATTAATATTTAAAATTTTATTTATTGATTCTAAAAAGATAATTAGAATATGCCATCACTTTTTTATATAATTATAAAATGAAAATTTAAATAAAAGAAAATTAATTGTCTAATTTTTAATAATTTTTTTTTTTTGTGTAAATCATGCTAATTCTATTATAATACAAAAAAGAGTACAGAGAGAGTTACATCCGCCAAGAAGAGCTGGCTACATGAACAGTTTGACATACTGAGACTAAAACCGAGCCTGAGAGACTGAGGGACTATGAAACTGTCTGCTGGTCCCAAGCCAGAACCCACAGAAAATTGGACCTAGGCGTTATACGTCCATTCCTTGCCAAAGCGAGGGAGGAATTTACAGACCTTGCAAAACCCACATTCATAATACCTGACATAACAGACGCATACATAATACCCGACATACAAAAGACTGTGTAATGCGACCCAAAAACTATCATGGACTGACCCCCATTACTGACTGTGACTGCCTCGCCGACAACCTGAGACTGAACAAATTGTTTCCAAAACACCCAGAACGACCATGCAACGAGCTTAAGCATCCACGGAGGTGGATGGTTGCTCCTCCACCACTGGACAGGCATATGGATCTGAAGCACTCGAGTCTGTGTATGGTGCATCTTCCTTCGCAGGCTCGCTTGTTCCTGCTCTATTTCCCACCACCACACACGAGGCTTCCACAGGCTGCAGTTGCGGACCCTGAACAGGCGAGGGTGGCCGTGGCTCTGCTAGGACCTCTGGTCTATCTGCATGGTCGCATTTTAAAATCCGAACTGAAACATAGTAAATGGCGTTGTCCAGGGCACACGGAAACTGGAAGCGTGTGGATGGGTGAGAGCCAAACGGACACACCATTGCCCCTCCCCACCCTCTGCCTCTGTCGCGCCCTCGTCGAGCTCTAGGGGAGCTAATTTCTTCCGAAGGGGAGTCGAAGGATGCCAAGGAATGTGGCAATGAAGCCTGACCTCTGGCACCACCCCTTGAACCTCCCCACCTGCAAGTGCCACGTAACCTTTCACGCGGCATCCTGTAACCAAAATATACCCAATGCTACCCAGAGGTCGCGTTTTCTCTTCGCCACTGAGGGCTTTAAACTAGTGCAGCAACGTATGCAAAAGATGATGCACCAGTAATAGAACACGAATGCGTATAACAATACTTACCACACAGCGCTGGAGCCGCGACTTTTATGGTGCTTCGAGGAGTGAATTGCGCCTAGAGAGCCGAACAGGCTGGAGCCGAGTGTTACCAGAGCGCCAAAAGGGTGAATCTCTAACAGGGGTGCAGATGAATTGAACCACCGCGGCATTCAGAGCACCGTAAGACCCATGGCACTCAGAGACCTCACAAAGATGGAGCAGAGTGATGCTCAAAGCACTGAACCAAAGCAGAGAGACAGGAATACTCTGACGTTCCAAGGTTAAGACCAAGGCCTTCGGTGCAGAGGGTCGAGGTCTGAGTCTTAGCGCATGCACCCACTGTGCATTCATCCAAGAACAGAGCGCGTAACTCACAGTTGAAGCAATATAGAGCACCCAACAGACACTCACCCTTCCAGCACCTTTCGACTGATCACCTTTCATCTGCGAGCCAAGGCGGACGACCAAAATACCCCTGCAAACAGTTGTTCTCCCGATATCATTAATGAACTCATAACTACTGGCCAGACCGAGGTGATGGCTTCTCGAGGCTTCAGGCCATCTGGCGGGAGTGGGCGGCCACTTGCCCAGTAATGAGGCCGCCCCCACATTCAATGGTCTAATAAACTCCCGCAGCCGGGGAGATGTCTTGGTTTATATTCATTATAAATTTATTTTTTAAAAAGCTTTTAAAACTTTGTAAGTATTTAAAAATAATTTTACTTTAAATATTTAACATCTAACTTAGATAAACAGAATTACCAAATACAAATTTCAAAATATAATAGAATTTGATATTTAAGATAAAAAAAGAAATATGAAATTAAATGGATTTTAAGTTAGGAAAAAATGTTAAAATCTTGTATCATGGTGAAACTCTAATATTAAGTGAAAATTTTACTAAATCCTTAATAGATTTGTGGTTGGAAATGAAATCTTTTAACTTTAATATTAATTTGTTATATATTTGATATACATCTCAACTTATATTTACATATAGCATAATATCTAAAATTTAACTCTTAAAATTGTAGTTTAAGATATTAAATTTAATATGATATTATGGAAAGAGAGTAAACAATTTTATTATTACTATAAACAAAGTATGTCATATTGTAGAAATTTTGAATAATTTAACACATATTCAATGGAGATTATCCTGATCATCTACTATTGCAGAAAACATACACAATACATAAGCTCCTCTACGTTGATCATCAATATAGTAGCATCAATAACAATAAAACATCAAGAGCATTCACACATTAACACAGTATGTATCCCGGGGAAGGCATCTCGCTAAAAACCCTAAATATCTGTATATTAATGATTGAGTCATGTAACATTACATAGCATAATACTTCTCACAAGTATCTCGACCTCTGTTACACACAATACAACTCAGATCTGATCTCCAAATCTCTTCCACTGCTTGCCTGCCTCAACTGCGCAATCCTGCAAGAGAATATTGATGAAGGAATGATCCAAATTTGTATTTCCCTTGGATATACCATGCAATCCTCATTGGCAATACTCAATCCATTGATTGAGCAAGATCTGGTGCACAACTATAGTCACAACTGATAGCAATCTAATTCTCTAACACCTGTCCCTGCTGAACTGAACATGCACTGACATAAAACTGAGTTAACTGATGTATTCTATAGTTGCATTATGAGTTAATAACTTGTGAATTAATTAATAACTAATTCACCTAACTCATCTCTAGTCTATTTTCCAGTTAGACTAAATACAACCAGTTTAACAAAGCCAAACTGAACACAACTCCATCAACTACACCTCCAGTCCACTAAACTCAACTCACGTGAGTTCTAACTGAAGTCCTGCATGCAAATATTAGTCATCCCATAGGTAACCACGTATTTCCTTCTGGGATCTGCATGTACCACATCCGTAGCTCATCCTGAAGTGCTCCAAGAGAATAAGACAAAGTTTATAGTCTAAATATTATTATGAGCTAATAATATTTGACTGTTCTATATTTAGACTGAGCAGTCACTCCGCTGTGATCTAAAAATAGAAGTCCATCTATTTTTCCCAACTTGATCAATCATCCATAAACAACAACCTGCAACCCATAGACATGATCCATATGTCTAAAAATAGACATAGTCTAAAAATAGACTTGCGCCAAAAATAGCCTGCGGGCCCACTTAGTGAAGGCGACTCTTTTCACTAAGCTCCATCATTTTGTTGCAATCTCAACACTCTCATCAATACAAGTCTTTAGACCACTAATGCTCAATAATTTATATATTCAGTAGATAGATAGAGAACACTTACTGTACTAGCAGATTACATACATAAACATAAATGAATGGCTAGCTAAAGGTAGAAAAAGAGAATACTGACTGTACTGGTAGATGCATATATGACCACACATGGATGGCTAGCTACATGCAGCAAAGAAGCTTGCAAATCTAATATATCAAAGCAAAGATAAGATGACAGCTATCTGGCCTTAGACACAAAGAAAACATGAACAAACTGTTCAAGTGCAAGCATAGAACAACAAAGAGAATGAACATTGAACATATAATGGCAAAAGAAGCTTACATTGCTTAGAATGAAGATGAGAAGCTTGAATGAACAGAGGAGGAATAATCTCCAAAATTTGAACCTCTGTTACATTTAGTTTTCAGCCTATTATAAGCCTTTTACAATGCTCATGAGCTCTCAAAGGCTTGGAGTGTCTTAATCTATCCCTCTGTCTGTTTAAACAACTTTGATACCATGACTAAGCATGCATGTCTCGAAGGTTTCTTCTTCTGACAGAAGAATAACCGCATCAGATATTTTGGCTGCACTGGCAGGGAGCTTTCTCATGCCAGATATGCTCCACAATCAATTTTGTTGGTTTGTTGAACTGTGCTCTCGATGCCCATGATTGCTTCTCGGCCTCTATCTCCCGACAGTTATTTCCCGGCCTCTGTTTATGTGATAGAATGGGTCTATAGGCCTCTGTTATCTTTTAAACGCAAACAGTGACTGCTTTCTGTTATAAACAGAGAAATGATGCAACTGTGAGAAATCTCGCTAAGCTTTCAATGTTTCGGACTTTAAAAGTACTTAAACATGGCATATTTATCTATCGGGTCCGCCCTTTGGGTCGTTGTCGCCTATCACAAGTGGTCTGGTCCCTTTGTTCCTTGAAATCCTTGAAAACAAGGGAAATATATGAAAAAGGCCTCCCTCCAGATTTCAAATGATATGTATTTTCATTCCCAAACCCTTTTGGGTCTGGGCTTCATCGCTTTCGGCGCTGCCAAGTTCCCCTTTGTATTTCGTTATATAACGAAATACATTGAAAATGCATTGAAACTGGACTACTTGCGGATCTGAAATATTATAAAATAACACTTATAATGTCGTCGGGTCTGCCTCATCGCATCGCACGTATGTTTGTACATAGGCCCCGCCCCTTGGTGTTGCCCTGATAACACTGATTCGTCTCCGCCGATTGCGACCCGCCAATCCGATCATCAGCGATCACTGATCAGTGGTTTCATGCGCCGATAACCACTACATTTGCACTGTTAAGCCTGCGATTTTGGTTTTTTCATCATTTTTTAAGCATTTTGCCTCCCAATAGTGTATTTTTTCCCTTCCGAGGGCTCTTTGGCATGTGATAATTTTGACTTTGAATGATCCTTAAGAGGATTTTGAAGACTTTTGGGGCATACTTGGATCCTTTCGCATGATTTTTTAAGCACACTTGGAGACTTTGGGGCATATTTAGATCCATTTTTTGGCCATTTGCCTCCAAGACTAACAGGTCCATAGAATGGTTCATTACTTGATGACTCTTATTGCGGAAGGCCTAACGAGACGAGTTGTCAATATTGTTGATCCTGCAAATTTCATCAACGATGGTCAAAGGCAATTACATTTTAAATGAAGGTCAAGTAACATCTCGAAGATGTGGTGGTGAAAGAGCAGATTTTGCAAGATTCCAGAGTGGATGTGAGTGCTGATGAAAACCAGTAAGACAAATATTATATTTATTGTTATAATATGTGTTTTCAATGTTGTCCATGTAAGCATTAAGGGAGTTTCTTGGAAGTAATGTTTCCATGTCATGTGTAGATGTCATTGTGAGTCCTTAGGCGTCAATCTAGAAGTTGTTGATTCCTATGTTATGAGTCAGAATCAATCTAGATGTGTCATAGTGAGTGTGTTATGTCCTATATATTTGTAATTGTTGTGATCAATAAAGATGTAGTGTGATTTGTTATGTGCGATCAATTTCTCTTTGATATCTCTCTCTATTTTCTAGTAATAAATATTACCCATTAAAAATGATTAGATGGACTTTCTTTTTCCAAAATTTTGAAAATGAGAAAAAATATATTAATTCAATGATGATAAGATAAGAATAAAACAAAATATTTTTTTTAAATTCACTAAAATTTAATTAATTTTAAGTTTTTCTTATAAAAAGATATAAAAATAAAATAATTAATATTTTTCAATAAAAAAAATCTAGGTAACATGTAATTAACATTTAATATTCATTTTCTTAAATGGGGTGTTTTTCAAGGTTAATGAAGAGGTGGCATATTTTGCCGACCACCTTATCGAAAGGACAAGAATTAATGAAGGGGGTGGCAAGGCTAACCTATTCATGCTTAAGCATGCAGACCATAATTATTCCACAGCCGATGGGATACGGTAATGACAAAGGGAGAAAAATGAGTTGGGTCTAGTGGAGGGCGAGATTTTGGGAGGAAACAACCATCATTTCTAAGAACAGACACCGAGTCTGATGCAGAGAAAAATGTGGGAGAATTTGCAATAGTCAGTATAGTCTATATTGGGACTCTAATTGGTGGCTTGGCCATATCGTGCTAGGAGTTTACTCCATTACCAACTTGAAGCAAAGAACATAACAAACAAGCAGAATTTGGATGCAATATAGGAGTGAATTGGGGGATAACAAGCATGCTAGCACGTCTAGAACTCAAGTGCTTGAGGTTTACCGTGGGTTGGATACAGTTAATCTCGTGGGTTCGTAGGTCATGACTTCAAAGGCTCGCCCCTGCTACAAGAAGGCTCACATATACTGGCAATTCTTAATTTCCTTTTTACTTCTCATTCTGATGTTGTTTTTGTGGTTGGTGTCTAGGTTTTATCTCTATACATGTATTTTGGTGTTGATTTTTGTGGTGGTCTTCATGTGTTGATTATGAATTCAAATTTGTGGATGTACTGCGAGTTCTATTTCAATGCAAGAGTGTTTCTCTGTGGCTGGGGTTCGATATTTGTGTGTGGTGGCTATATTTTTGTTTCTACCGTCAACCATTCTTGTATAGAATTCATGTCTTACCTGTTTTTGTTTTCACTGCCCTTACTCCCTTGAGTGGTTTAATTCTATGTTATACAACTCTCAATTTCCGATCTCCTTTTTCATTTAGCGTTTTAATTGGGAGCTCTCACTTGATAGCTAGTATGCAACATCAACGAATGAGGAGCAGACAAGGAGGGGGAGGCAATGGGCCTCACAGCCATAATAGAGCCCAACAACAAGCCCAAGAGGTTGATGATACCTTTCAGGCTATTGTTCTGTGGTACTCGCAAAGAAATTTGTCAAATGGAAACCTCAGGTGTTAGAGAAAGGATAACGTTCTTTGATTTTGAAATTCTTGATACACTTGAACAATGGTTCCTTAACCTTGGTCATACTAGGGGCAAGAGAAAAAAGTACTTCAATGCCTTTTCCTTGTATTGGAAAATGAAAACCTTGTTGGGAAAGGCATTGTCTAAGAAACAAGTAGAACGATACAATATCTTCTTCAACTTGGAAGATGTTGAAAGAGTGTAGTGAAGTCAACTAGTTTGTCTTGAATGATGGATGCCTAATTGGATCGTATTGAGCGCCATATGCCATGTATCTTTGCTATTCCAAACCCACCACGTTTGAGTGTCAAGGATCTAGCACCGATCACCTCATCAACCTTTGATTGTTGTTATGTTTATTTTCAGGATGTTGTTTTGGGACTTGGTTGTTAATTATTTTATTTTTCTTATGTTTCCTAAGATGTTTAAATTTTGGAACAACTACTCTATAGGGAGGTGGCCAAAAATACCTAGTTTCCCTCTTGATAGGTTGAGGCCATCCCCCATTAGATCTTGCTTATGATGGACAAATGATTGATGTAATTGCTTAAAAAGATTTTGCCAGTCAATACAAAATCAGATTACAAAAAAATAGACATTTAATTTGACATATCTTAACTATGTATGTCTTTTTTGGGGAAAATTGTATAGACCTTATTGTGGAAATATCCACTCTCAAATATCTTAACTTTTTCATAAGTTAATTACCGGTATAAGCATGTCCATTTTAAAATAAGACTTCTAGAATTTTGATTCAATTATCAATAATTATTAAGTGAATGGTAGGGATTTGACCTCTATGGTAGATTTTAAAATATTCTTATTAGCAGTCAAAGATCAAAGGTTGAGATGAATCTCAAAAGTAATTATGTCATTTCTACCTTTTCTCACTAAATTAATTAATTATAAAAATGACAAGCATAATTTGGATGTGATATAGGAGAGGGTTGGGGGATAACAAGCCTGCTAGCAAGACTAGAACTCAAGTGCTCAAGGTTTACCATGGGTTGGATAGAGTTAAGCTCATGGATTCGCAGGTCACGAATTCAAAGGCTCATCCCTACTACAAGAAGGCTCACATATACTAGGTAATTCTTAATTTTCTTTTTACTTCTCATTTTGATGTTGGTTTTTTGGTTAGTGTCTGGGTTTTAGATCTATACCTATATTTTGGTGGTGATTTCTATGGTGGTCTTCATGTGTTATTCTGAATTCAAATTTTGGACGTATTACGAATTGGGGTTCGATTTAGGCCCAAGAGTGCTTCTTTGTGGCTAGGGTCCAATATTTGCGTGTGGTGGCTATCTTGTTGTTTTTACTGTCGACCATTCTTATATAGAATTTGTGTCTTATTGTTGGGTCCCTATAATACTAGTGATTACCCCATTACTATTGTAGTTATACCCCTTATTAATATTGTTGTGCCCCTATTGCCCCCATATTGTTATTACTGTGCCCCATAGAATCCCTCTATTGTTATTTTTGTGGCTTTATATTATTATTGTTAGGTCGGCTAAATTATATTGTGACTCCTTAGACTCCTATATATAGAAAGGAGGTTTTGTCATTTGAATCATCCAAGAATTGTTCATTTATGTATGTAAAGGAGGTTTCCCCCTCGAAGAGGCTGAATTCTAAGGCATTGATCTATCCTTTCAATCTTTTTCTTGAGCTGGTTTCATAACATTTGGTATCAAAGCTTTGGATT
>APFE030604767.1:8121-35177 GCA_000404065.3 Pinus taeda
AGAACCCTGCTTACCATTCAAAGACAAAGCACATTGATGTTCAGTATCACTTTGTAAGGGATATGATAGAAGACAAAAAGGTGTTGCTGGTAAAGGTGGACTCTTTGAAGAATACTACAGATGCATTGACAAAATCTATGAGCTCTGAGAAGTTCTCTTGGTGTAGAGAAACAATGGGCGTTTCAGGGCTGGAAAAATGATTAAGCTCTCCTATGGCCCGATGTGGAAAAAAAACAACAAGTGGGAGATTGTTGGGTTGTGTTATATTCTTTCCATGACTAACCTACGTAGTGAACCGAGGGGTTAGAGGGGGGGTGGAGTCCCCCCTTTGTTGCGCCGATTGTGCAGCGTGGGGGTCACAGGGGGGGCGGTAGCCCCCCCTGTCTGGGGGGTTTGAGGGGGGCGGGTAGCCCCCCTCTACGGGGTTCGGGGTAGCGCCCCAAGGAAATTTTTTTTTTGGACCCTATATTAGGTTGGGCAAACCTACCTATGGTTTTTCGGTCCATGGTTTCAGACGCGATGGTTTTCGGTCCATGGTATTGGATGCTTCGGCATGTATAAATATGTATTGTAACATTGAAAGGAATATAATGAAAAATCAAGCTGGTAGTCTCGGTTTTGAGATCTAGTGGGAAATCTCTGTGTATATGTGTTTTATGTGTTATGCTCTCGCATTTTTTTCCTATGATTTAGAATTCGGATGCAGGTAATTTCTGTACGAGGTTAAAACCTACATCGAGGGAATCCATCTGGTCTCATTGGACTCGCATCTGGAACATGATCATTTTATGAGTATTTTGTCCCATCAAAAATATTTCTAAGTTTATTTCATATTTGAAAAAGAAAAAATCTTAAAAATTGACAATAATTTATAAATTGTTACCTATGTCTCCCCATGCTGCATTTGGTGGCAACTCCAAGTTTGGATCTCCTTGAAAATCCATGCCAACATAAGGGTAGTCGTCGACTGTGATGATTTGTTGCTCCCACCAGGAAAAAAACTCGTCATCGAAAGTCATCCTTGGCACATCCTCACCTCCAAGGCTTTTCATCAAGTCATCCCACCTACCCATCTATGGATCTTGCAGGCTATTGATAGAGACAAATGCCTTGGGACATAGCCTAGGTACCTTCTTGATGAAGAAGGAGCATAAAATGGTCCCATATCCAAAGTTTTTTGTCTGACCCTTCTTAATGGAGGTCAACTCACTCTTCATGTTTGTTAGAAGAGGTGTGCCCCAATCGAACAGAGTGATTAGGCATTCGACTACCAAGTTCATGGACACCCGTGAGGCTTGATGTAGTGAATTTGGTCCAGTTACCCTAGTAATGGTAAACAACAAAATCTTGAAAGATAAACTATCCATGTGTTTGATTTGAATCTGACTTCCAATCTTTTCTGGATGGTCGGGATAGTATATGTTTACATAGTCTTCTACTGAAAGACTACTCTGTGTCCTTCTGGTCAAATGCACAATCTCTCCTCTTTGGGAGAGACCTGTTATAAAGTAAATGTCTTCCACCTCAATCTTGAGAGGCATATGATATATCATGAAGGCATCATCCTCCACGCTCCAGTAGTGGATGAATAATTCGAGAAGGTGTGTGTTGGCCTTCATGTTTAGCATTTTGAAGAATTTTAACAAGCCACACTGTCTTAATGCATATAGTGCAGTTTGGTCATTCATTACCTCATTATCAATTGTGGTATTCTCTTGCTCTCTCCATGTGATGGTCATCCTGAAAAGAAATGAGTTCCAACTGCTAGAATTTATGTTTGAATTTTAACTCGCATACACGCGAGGTCCCTTTACACACAGTCATGTGTAGGGCCATTGTATACACGAGTTGGTCATAGCCAACTTGCGTATATGCAGATTTGGATTTTTTGACAAGAATTCCCATGGTCAAATCTTAATTAAAACTTCTAAAAGGAATCACAAACATTGCAAGTATGGTTTGAGCGTTAGCTGGTAACTTTGGCACGATTTGAAAGGTTGAATTCTTTAGAGGCAATTTTGCTCCTTTTTGATCCACAACTTTTTTCCAAATGCAAATGAAAAATTTGTAAGTCTAAAAGTCCATATATAGCTTTGAAATTTCAAAAAAAATTCTCAAAACTTTATTTTTTGTCTCATGAATTTTTTGACATGTGGGCTTGGATTGTCGAGAATGGGTTATTGTTTCAGGATATTTTGGGCACTTCTTTGGGATCTTATTTCAGTTCCATGACCACTGAACCATCATGGCAGGTATCTTTCACTCACTACCATATAGGTTAGGGAAACATCTTGCATACTAACCTTCGTTCAACGATACAATAGCCATAGGGTCGACCCCATCATGTCTTGGTTAGCAAACCATGTTCACTCACCAATTTTTAAAATCATGATGTGATGGTAGAGCCATCCTTTACATCGAAATCGTAGTTAGAACCTCATTGACATTGGCTGATAATGTTGTTATATTGAGTAAGCTTTGGAGTCCTCTTTAGTCCTTCCATGACTTGTGTATTGAAGATACATTCCCCTTGCTTCTATGCTTATTTCTGGCTTTATACCCTAGAGGCTTCTTTATGCTGAGTTGTACTACTACATTGCATTTTGAATATTTGCACCTTTTGGCCTTGAGCTAGCTTCACATGGACTCGTGTTTAAGCCACTTATTTGACCATGTCTTATGCAAAATCAACCATGCAATCACTTCACTTCTACAACTTGACACACACTTTCGCCCATGGAAGTAACATCACTTTGAGTGTCCTAGACCAGTTTCGCCTCCTTGCATTGAGCATAGGATTTTTCCCATCCCAGGAACTATATCATCTATTTCTCTAACACTCATTCTTTCCACTATACTATATCAATATTTTATTCTTTTTCCAACTTAAAGAAAAAGACAAAAAATATATATATTCCAAAAAGAGCAGAAACGGGACAACACTTCCTTATATTGTTGGCATCTAGATTCAATTGTGTTGACCTTGAACAAGGCACTCAAAAGAAAGTCTCTCCTCCATTTTGGGTGAGATTTAGTTTGACTTAGGTATGCCATAACCTTGTTATTGAGTCAGTTATGCTCTCACTGGTTACCTCTTCCAATCATATAGAGAGTTTTCTCGTGTCTCCTACATGACAAACTTATATAGAGTTATCATATGCTGCCATATAGTCATCATTGAGTCATGCTTTTGTTCAAGGGAAGTAAGCCTGAGTCAGCCTACCTGCGATGTCTCTCGACCTATTTTTAAGTTGGCCATCCCTAGTTGTCAGTATCATGTTTGTCATCACACCAATTATATTGTTCCTTTGCTCGTGCCGGTTTGAGAAAGTCACAATTGGCTTCTTTCTGTTGGGTCTTGTCCTTATCGACAATGACATATTGCTCTAAGGGCAGACCTAGAGCCACATCCCAGACCTATTTTCATTATTGATAGGTCACCTTGTGCTCAGCATCGATCAGTATCATGGGTATTTGACTGAGTCGTTTCCCTTGTGTTCGACATAAGCTTTCATTATAACACATTGAGATTCGTGTAGTGCCTTGGTTTCTATTCGACCCTATTGGTCGATTCCTCCCTTCTATGTCAGATTTCATGATTGGTTGACTCAAAGGGCTTCTATCGTGCACTAGATACATCTTTTGTATGATGGAAACATGCTTCGGTCAGGTTACTACATCTTTTTCATCTGATTCCTTCCACATTATTTGCCTACAGGTTACACTCGTGGTATATTGATGAAGGATGCCTTAATGCCTTCCTTCTAGCAGATCTTTTCCTATCAAATACAACCCATTGCTCTGGCACAAGATCTAGAGTCCATTTGGTAGTACCTTGGGGTTTGCAGTTATCAGTTGTAGATTCTTTCGCTATTGATAGTGGGAAACCATCATTGTCCCCTGAGTGGTAGATTCTTCTAGGTGTTCAACTTCAGCTCATTCATTTGCACTTGTTAGATTGTACTGGGTACCTTGACTCTCATTATCATTATTGGTGAGTAGTCTTGGGTATGTTAATTGTATACATCAATGACTGGTAATAAAATGATTTCTCATGTGGTCGACCTCAGATCATTTATTCCCATTGTGTAGAAATGTACCACGGCAGTCAATGAAGACCTCTGGTTGTATCGGCATATCTTGGTTCACTTGTCAGTTGCTCTTGTTACTGCTAGTCAAAACCATCCACCTTATATGTTACAATCCTTCACAATGATATCTTATATGCTAGCATCCAAGTTGTGATGTAGTATCATTTTATTCCATCATGCTCATTTGGTACTATTGGGATCCATTTTTGATATCAGTGATCAACTTCATTGATCCTCTTCTTATATGTGATATTCAAACATGTACTTTTTCGATCATAATTAGATGATCCATTATGTACTTTTAGTCCTTTATACTTGTATACATAGTGGATCCACTTGTACTTGATATGCAGACACACTTTACTTTTTCTGAGCATGGGTATGCCCACCTAAGACAATTGTTTCTTTCTGGTCTCTTTTTGATGGTTTGGCAGGCTAAAATCTGGTGAAGTCCTTCTCAGTTTCGACAGGTTTCCTTTCCATATACTTAATACAATTCTACCATCATGTACCCCTTTTGACTTCATATATTTGGAGGCATCTGTTCTAGCTCCAAATGCACCCTTGGTATTTGTGATGCCTAGTTTATGGCCTAGGGAAAACCCTCCTTCCAGACTTGGTCCAAATATTTTAAAAATAATTTTTTATTCCATGTACACTACTTTGGGCTAACATAAAAGCATGTGCACGTGGGTTAGTCAATACCAAACCCACATATATGAGATAAAACACTTAAAAAATCTAAATTTCCTTAATTATGGGTAGATTTCATGGGTTTTAGCTATTGTTTACCTCCTAGTTCCCATGGCCCAACTCTTTCCCAGCTAAAAAACTAATTGGGAGAAGTATAAATAGACTTCTATGGGAAGCCCTAAAGGAGGAATAAGAGATAGGATTACTATATTGAGATTATCCCTGACTGAGTCTGAAGTATCCCTGTGCTCCAAGCACTTCCCCAAGTTTCAGGAAACCCTTGTTTCCTTGAGTGTTGATATTCTCCCACTTTCTTGTGATATCATGGTATTGGTTATGGAAGGAGGCTATTGAAGACTTGGACTAGATGGATTAGGAGGACAGTTCTACTTGGAGCTGGAAGAAGAAGACTTAGGTGAACTCTTTCCATTTTTGTTATACCTTTATATAATAAAAGGAAACGTTGTCTTGTTTCCAAGATTGACTTTGTTTATGCATAAGATGTTGTTTTAATTCATGTATGAATGTTATTTTGATGTATAAATAACCATTTGCTTATATGATATAAAGTTGATTTCATTAAAATGTTTTATCTATATGCTACTATATATGTTTTAATTTGTTGATTTGTAGATTCAAAGATCATCAGGGGTTACAGAGGGTCTGAACCTTGCTGGAACTACCCAAATGAAAGACATCCGAGTATGATCGTTATCACATATTTTGTCTATATAATCATGTTGGCTGAGTTATATGCATGTTTCTTAATGTAGATTTCGCTTGCTATGTTGGGGTTCCAACCAAAATCCCTAGGGTACTTATTCCCGTAACAGACTATTCAAAAAGTCGACTGTAGTCTCTACTGCACTATTGACCGCTAATATTGTTGGTGTAACAGTGGTGGCACACTGTTCCTTGACTTCTGGAAGAGTTGAAGGTTGAGCCCTCAACTGCAATTTTGTGATCTGTAGGTTCAGCTCTAGTTGAATCCTGGTCATCTCTGTCTGAGCGTCGTGCACTGTTGTGGCCAACTTGCGGACGTGGGCCTCAACCGGTTCTTCTGCCTGAATGTCCAACTTTGGAACCATTCAACAGGCTTCCTCCACTACCTGCATGATTTTCTTATTCTGTTCCACTACCTTGTTTCACTGCAGGACGAACTACTCAATGTTGATGTGCTTCTTGCTCATCACCTGGAGAGCGCAACTCTCTCGGGCACTAAGCTCCATGGTGATTCCATCCTGCAAGAGGTGGAGCATCTCTCGAGGGAGCGTGACCATATTCAATCCCACCCCTTCAAAGCCACTGATCATGAGCTTGTCGGCCTCGTTTTTTGTAGTAAGTGCCCCATCTGGTAGAAATATCCTGTTGGTCACCCTTGTGCGCAAAAGCTCTGTGGCAGTTGAAGTGTCGATCATGAGTTTGGTGGACACTATGCAATTATTTGGAGTGCGAGCCTCCAACTCCTGCAACTCTTGGAACTCTATCCAGAGAGCCGCTAATACTAGTTGTTACTACTCTTCAAACTCTTGGAGGGCCTCTGTAGTGACATCCCTCACTGTTTCTCCAATATCGTGCAAATATCCCTCAATGAGGATGAATGGGTTTAAGGATGTATTTGAAGCCTTGGTTTTCTTCCGTGCTACTACCTCCTCTTGTAGTCACTGATGCTTTAGCTGTGTGTATTTCATCTGTGGGTCTACACCACCTTGTTCTGTCAGCTCCTCTATTTCTGCCTTAGCCCGAGGCGAAGGTCACTTCTGTCCTCCGCACTCTTCTCCTCCTGTCTCCTCCTATTTTTCCAATTTTGTAGCATTATCATTGCCTGTATCTTAGCCTCTGGTTCCTATTTTTTGTGTTCCTCAGGCATCTGTGCCATTCTAAGATTTGTTTCTTCCCTCTTATGCTACATGATGGACTTGTCCATTTCCACCGTGGAGCTTGTTGCAGTGTGCTACTCCAGAGGCCAATACTCAATGACTGCAAAGATAACACCATCTGTTGCTGGATAAGGTAAGCTATGCCATGTCTTCATGGGATCCTTCCGTGCCCTGATAAAGATATGGTGGAAATCTAGTTTGAACTCTGTAAAACTCTGCAAACTACTGTATATTGTGGGCGACAACTGTAGCTTGTGATTGATGCCCATCCAGATACTCATATCCATAAAGATCCAAAAGATATTTCTTTTGTTTACATGATGCACGTCCTTGGTCACCTGCAACGAAGCATACTTCACTGCCTTTGGAAGGTTCGATGTGACTGAAGGGAATTGGTTGTCTTCTGGTAGCTCCCATGCCATCAGTACAATCGAAAATAAGAGCCACGCATAGTGGAATGTGTTGCCCTCCTCCTATGTGTCGCGACAGTTCGCAAGGAACTCACTGAATAGATAATTCACCAAGTTGAACTGGACTCCTTCAACGCATTGGCCTGCTAATGTAATCATAGGCACGGGCACCTCATCCACACGACACTTCTGCATCACCTTCCTTGCTAATATTTGTGTTTCTACCTTTACTATAGGGTTGTTAATGCTAGAGATGGCATATCCCTGCTTCTTCTTTTCCAACTTCAATTTCTTCTTTATAGCTTCTTCGAGGGCCAACTCACCACCTTTTCCTTCTGATATATTTGTTGGATCCTCCCCTTAGGAAGGAAACTGTGTGATCCTTTGGATCAAATGGTTTATGATGGAAATGGGCTCCTCCAGCCACAAACACCCATCATGCACCAAGTAGAGCAACTTCCTGATGACGAAGACGGTCACTTGGGCACGGTGGTAATGTGGTACCTAGAATAGGTTGAGCTACCCGACTTTCCATACACCCTTGAGCCATATCCTTGGCTCGAATTAAATCATTCTAGTGGTCATGTCAATCACTCACTATATTAGCTGCTCAGTCACTAAATGTGGGAAGTTCTTGTCATCTTCGAGGTCCCAATCATCAAACTTTAGTATAGGAACGCACCTTAAGCACAACCAATAAAAAATAATGTCATGTGGGAGCAATGGAGTTTTCATGGAGCTCTCTTTCTTTCGTCTATGCCATTTTTCACCTTCGCTTTGCCCTTGTGCAGAGGAACATATTCTGGTAACCTAGTAATAGGGTCCGCACCCTGGGTTTGAACTTCCATTTCCAAATCCTTGTCATCCACCAGGATTTCTTCATATTCTTCATTGTTTGCCTCTAGATTAATGACCTTCCCCTTTTGCTGCAAAGTGAGCTTGGCTCTCTGTGGTTTTCTTGGTGAGAAGCACACAGGTAGAATAGTCTACTTATCCTTCTTTGGTCCCAGTGTCTTGGGTGATTTAGGGAATTCGACTACCACTTCAACACTCTTTGGGGCATCTTCTACTACCTCAGTTTCCTGCATGGCTTCCTCATTTATCATTGCTTCTGTGTCCATGGCTTCCACGGATGTTGATATCATTCTATTCAGGAGGTCTTGCATCTCCTTTGACAATCTCTCAAATGTCGAACTTTCTCTCAAAGCCTCAAAATTCGCACGGTCCATGCACACCTGATAACACAACAACTGAATTTTCAAAATTCCAAGTGTTTTTCATTGGTAAACCACTTGTAATTTATAGGGCCTTTTGAATTCAAATCTGACCGTTCCCCCCACATTTGGCCCATTAATGTTAAATTGGCCGTAGATTTTCAAGAATCTAATCCATAAATTTTGCCTTAAATGCCTACCGCTCGCTCCATTTGGCCACAATCCAACCATCAAATCGTGAACGGTGACTTTAAAAATCACTCTCGAGTGGAAATGCACAATATTTTAATGAGTAGCACAACTATCTTCACATTGTCACAGACCCTATGACACTTCCCTGCTTCATACAGTCCTGAAATCGCACAGCTCCCCAACCTAGGCAGTGTAGTTTATAGTCGTGCACCTCTTTTCAGCTACCTGGAGCGCTAAGACTATGCTACTTTCATTTTTTCACATGGTTAGATTGATAGTGTATGGCTTCAAGAGACTGCCATTCACCCTTTCTAGCAAGGGTTCTCCATTTAACTTAACTAGCTATATTGCTCCTCTGTCGGTAATCTTCTTAATAACATAAGGCCCTAACCAGTGCATCCTGAATTTTCTAGGGAATTTATCAATATTTCTATCATACAATAAAACCAGATCGTTTACCTTAAATATGTGCATCTTGATGTGTCGATCATGTTGTTAGTGTCATTCTTTGCAACCTTCCTCCAGTGATCAAACATGCTCTTACAAAATGATTTTAAGGTGTCAAGGTCAAATTTTGTCATTTCAGTGAGTCTTCAAGAAAAAATTGGTCACTAGGCATTAGGTCTAGGGTTTTCTTTTACTCCTGTCAAAGGTGTCCAAGTGTCGGTCCATGCCACCATTCAGCTGAGTGTACCATCATTCAGAGGGTTGTCATCATCATGTCAAGTTCCACTGGGTCATTTTACACCTTGTTCATGTTTTAGTGCATCTAGGTAAGGTTCATTTCCCTCTCCTAGGGTTTTGAAGCTAACTTCTCTTGGATGGTCAAATCATCAGCAAAACTTGTATCCTTATGTTCATACACCTACCCCTATCCTTAATGTACCTTGTTAAACACTTCCCATCATTGAGATCCCTCAAATTCCTCATTTTCGCACAAACCCTAGTTTCTTGCTACAAACCCTATTTTCTAGGCTAGACTTGTGCTTTTACTTTTTTGACCCCTTCCCCTTACTCAATCTTTGAAATTCCACTTTCTCCTACTTCCTGACATCCCTCCCTTCTTCTCAAAATTTCCTCAAGAATTTAGAAGCACCCTATCCCCTTCATTTTGCTTCATTTCAACAAGTCCCCTGTTCCACACATCAGGATAGATTTTACTCCAATGATGTTTCTAAGCAATAAAATATGCATTTGGGAAACTGGAGACAGGTTTTTGTCCAAAATAGGCCAAGGAAGAAAAACCTCCTTCATGTTTTAAACAGGTGTCACGGTTTTAGAGAAATGTCAAAAATATAGTTTCCCTGGGAGAATTGATGCACCTCTGAAGTGACCTTGGAAAACTCAAGTTTTCTCCTATCTTGGTTGGCCAAATGACTTGATCAATGCATCAAGTGATATCTAGATACAAATATCTTTCCAATGAGCTATCATGAGCTCAATTTGGAGTTGAGGAACGCCTTCAAAAGTTGACTGCAACAACACTCTGTCTTGAGGCAGCCTCATTTGGCACATTTTGACCAGTCTTGGGAGATTTGATTTGTGGAAGTGAAAATGAAATCCAAATTGGAAAATTCTAGTTGGATTGGAAAGTAGACTCAAATAAATTTTCAATGAGTTATCCTGCGCCCAATTTGGACACCAGGAAGGCTTCCAAAATTCTTCTGCAAAAAAGTGCTACGCACAGGCTCTATGCACCGAGCCTCAAACCCAATGTGCCACGCCTTCCCTATGTGCCACACCAGTGTATTTTTGCACTGAGAAATGCATCCCGATGCACCGCACCTTCCCTATGTGCCGCGCCAGTTGCCCAATGCGCTGCGCCACCAAAAACTTCAAAAGCTTGCTCCAAATCGCCCGAAACCTGTGGACCATCACTTTTTCAAGTAGGTTAACCCTCTGTCATTGCTTTTCATCCAAATTTGATGGTGGTTTGATGGTCTTTGTTGTATGGTGAGAGTTGAAAAGAAACCAAACCCTACTTTTGAAATTTCTCAAAGGAAATTGCTACCTAGGGTTTCAAACTGTTGTTTTGTTACCAAGTCCATCCTTTATCCCCTCAACACTCCCTTATTCCATTTTTCTCTTGATTTTCCTATCCCTACACTCACATATCCCTAAAAAATTCACTAATCCCATATCCCAAATCCCATTTCCCAAAATTCCACATGAAAATTCCCAAACCCTAGCTACAAATTCCTAAACCCTAATCATTATCCCAAAATCTAAAAACTATCCTTAAAACCCTTCTATTCCCCAAATTTTAGTCAGCAACATTTCTAAAACCCCTCTTACCTTCTCCCTCCACAGCCCCTCATACATTCTTACCCTTGGTGGCTGAAAACTAAAATCACCATAAATCTCTTCATAGTCATCAAGAAAACTCACACATTAGCAAGCATTGTGAGTCTTAGTTGGAGAGGACTAATATCCACTTGGCAAGGAAACTAGAAAAGGCCATCAATGAGAAGAACATTCTTAGAAACCTGTCATATCATTACTTGTCGAGGAACATGGTGTGCCAAGCTAGAATAAGGAGTTTAAAGGAAAAATTGAAGAAGGCAATAAAGAAGAAAAAGAGGAAAAAGGAGCTTGATCATCTTCAGATATTGGCCGAGGCATCCTTGGCTCATCATGACACTTGATAGAGAGGGTCCAGCCCAAATTTCAAGAAATTTGGAGCAATTTTTGGCATTTTGAATTTTTTTGCACAAAAAACAGGTGTTTTCTCCCTATGCGCCGCGCCACGTGGTGCACGCTTTTTCTAGGGAGATCCAAATGAAAAAACAGTTTGTATTTTTGGATTTTTCACGAAAAATCATGACTACTAGTGTATGGCCAAGAAATTTGGGCAAGTTTTGAGGCCTCAGGAGGTCAAAACACTCAAAAAATGACATCTCTGCCCCTATTTTGACACACAGGAAGTAGTCTTGGGATATTGTAGTTTTTGAGGGGCAAATGACATCCAAATTGAACAATTCCACTTTTTTTGGAAAGTAGATAGATAGGGATTTCTAATGAGCTATCTTGGGTGCAATTTGGACTTCAGGAAGTGCCTCAAACTCAGCCTCAAAGTGGCGCGGTGCATAGAGGATTTTAGCTCAAATTTTCACCTTCCAACTCAGAAATTCGGCCAGTTTTCCTAGCTTTTCTTTTTGATGAAATTATTGATCTCTCTTGATGTAATTGAGTAAAAAAGATGTGATTTTTGCACTTATTTACTTTTTTTAGATGATTCATTCACTAAAAAGTGAAAATTAAATGAATTAATCAGTTTCCTAACATATAGAGGCAAGTTGTTTTGACTGCCTAGATTTTAGTTCCTTGTTTAGAATTGGTTGAAACAACTCCTAGAATGATGAGCTCGACCCCTAGAGGCATGGGAATGGGTTGGGATAGTCTATATGATGTAATTTCTTAGTCATTTTCAGGGTTGGACACTTGGGATTGCTTGGCATATCATTGTACATTCTATCTCTGCATTTTTGGCTAAGGAAAGACCAGGGTTTTGTAGCACTGTTTGGGATCCATGTGGCTTTATGTTTTGATGGTATTCTTTTCTAAGTAATTGATATGTATATCATTTTCCTTTCTCTTCTACTGAATTTGAGCAAATGGTGATTAAGGTAGAATCCATTAATTGTTATGCTCTGCCTTTGAATTTGTTTAAATTTCCATGTTTTCATCTATTTAAGGAGAATGCTTGAGACTCTCTTGCTCTCCTTAGCTCCTCACCAGTCAGATCCATCCATTCACTCACTTTAAAGCATCAAAACTATTTCCTCCCTTTCCCCAATCAGAACTCTGCAGAAATTGTGCCTCATCCCCGAGCCCAATTTGCCTTTCCCTATTTTCAACACAAAAACCCCAGAAACTCAAATCAAATCCTTGTACTTCATACCTAGCCTAAAATTAGCTTTTATTTCAGTCATCTCAAGCCCCATCGACTGTCTTTTGCCAAGATTGAGCTAGAGAGAGCCCTCTCTTATCCTCTTAGGGCTAGCTACGAGGTTGAGTGTGGTTTGATGTGGACCTAGACCCTTGCCTTTCCAGCCTGAGGAAAATCTAGGCTCTAACATAGTGGCGACTCCGCTGGGGAAGAACAAATGGTTTGCTTGTTAGTGTTATTCATTTTATAAGCTATAGAAGGAGCCTGAAGTTACACCAAGTAGCCTTCGAAACACTTTTTCTATGCATCAACAAAGTAGATAAATGCTGCTTTAGTCAATCTCTAGTCTAGCTTGTGAACGTGACATCTAACTTGTTAATTGCCTAGTTCATGTATCAAGTTCAGATCTGATTGTTGATGGTGGACAACGATCAGACATAAGAAGGCTGAAATCATTCACCTAGTGACTTCATTCATTGAAAAATCCATAGATCAATGCTTCATGGTGACTCCACTGCAGGAAGATCAGTAGCTTTAAGGTTTTCAAGATGGAACAGGTTGCAAGAGGATACGCTCCCATGAGTCGAGATCACACTCCAGGTTTTCCAGATAAGATTCTGAAAGTAGATTGGTCAAGGAATTTTCCTATGTTTAAAGATGATGATAGGAAGGATGTTGTTTTACATTTGGTTAGATTTCACATGCATATTCGTAGGTTGAAGGTAGATTTTCCTAAATATTGCTTGATGAAGATATTCCTGGACACTCTGGAAGGTGAAGCCCAATCTTGGTAGAAAGTTTTCCGCCTGCCTGTATTTATTGTTTAAAGCATTTTCATTGAAAGATATAAAGGATCTTATCCATCATTAAATTTAGTTCAGAACTGTTGCAAACATTCTTATAGTTTTATTCAAAGCCTTGAGAAATATTATGAAGATGATAATTTCATGGATGATGAGATCATGGAGGCTCTGTACAAGAATCCATTTCAGCAACAGGAAGAGAGCCTAGAGGATTCCCATCAAGATGCTCAGGAAACTTTACAGCAAGTTGAAGATTTCCATATGGCTGAAAATGATGAAAGAGAAAGTTTTGTTTCAGATCTGTCCATTAAAGAAGAGAGCAGGTAGGGAAGTCAAGTTTCAATTTCAGAATGTGATAACATTAAGTCACCCATTTCAGATCTAGATTTAGATTGTGATGAACAAGAATACCTTGTACTTAATCCTATGAAGAAGAGCTTGGCCGTTGAGATCATAGATAGAGTTATTGATCCAAATGTGCTCATGTCATCAAAACAAAGCCTTCATGAGGAGGTAATCCAGTCATTTTATGAAAAACAAGATGAAACCTTTGTTCAAGTAAGTGAAAAATCTTATTTCAATAACTCAGTGATAAATGATAATTTGGTTGCCATGTTGTATGAAGACAATTATTGTTTGAGCAGAAGAAAAAAAAAAGCCTTATCTCCTTTGTCTAAAGAAGAGATAGATCAACTCTTGAAAGGTCATGTTTTAGCCCAAGCTAAAGCAGATTTGCAGTGCACACATGGTCAAGAAAGTGTTGGTGAAACTTCTTCCTCTTTTGTAAATGATGATGGTCTTGTAATCAGTTTTATAGATCAACAAACAGATAATATTTTCTTTTACAAAGATGACAAGGCTTTCATGTTTGATAATCTTGAAGATTGTCTTTTGTTTAAGAATGACCTAGACCATGAAGTTGAGGAATATGAGCTTGAGAGAGAAAATATGCGAGGATTTCTCATAGTCAAGGAACCTAAAGCTAACACTCAGATGGTAGAAGCACATACCTCTCTGTGCATTCCTATCCCTCGGAAATCAATTGTTCTTTCAGATCAAAATGGAGGGAGTACTTGTATTTTTGCAGCACTGTTTGGGATCCATGTGGATCAGTAATTGTAAGTTTTTTTGTGTATCATTTCCTTTACTCTCATCTCCTGCAATTGAACAAATGAAGTGATTAAGGTAGAATCCATTGGTTGCTATGCTCTGCCTGTAAATTTGTTTGCTTTTCCATGTTTTCATCTGTTTAAGGAGAATCCTTGAAATCTTCTTTCTCTCCTTAACTCCTTACCAGTATGATCTACCCATTCATTCCCTTTAAAATCATCAAGACGATCGCCTTCCTTGCCCCAATCGGACCTCAGCAAAAAACTGTGCCTCGTCCCCAAGCCCAGATTTGCCTTTCCCTATTCCAACACAAAAAATCCTAAAACTCAAATCAAACACTTGTACTTCATATCTAGCCTAACATTAGCTTTCATTTCAGTCATCTCGAGCCCATCGATTATCTTTGCCGAGTTTGACCTGGAGAGAGCCCTCTCTTTTCCTCGTAGGGCTAGCTACGGGGCTGAGCATGGTATGATGTTATCTTGAATCCTACCTTCCTTCAGCCTAAGGCATATTTGAGCTCTAACACATGCCATGCCCTTTCACGTTTCCTTTGGACCTGTTGGTGAATCCTAGCCAAAAATATTTCTTCTTCAAGCTCATCCAGTTGCGCAAGCCTCTCTTCCATGGCTCTGCATGTTATATCTGATATGAAAATATGTGAAAATATAAATATACCTAGAAATAATAATATCAAAATAGATAGAAATGCTTCTTTATTGATCAAACCCTTAAGGTAGGGCAACACCGTAAATTCACTCCTTAACGAAGAAGAAAACTCCACAAGCCATATGCATGTTCATACAATATTCCTTGACATCTCTTAATGGGGAGTCTCTAACCTCTATATAGGCCTCATACATACAATACCATGGGTTGTTACCATGGTTCCCTCAATACCATCTATCTAATACCATGGGCTTATTACATTATTGCTAACTACTTGAGGTCCCTTACATGATAAGGGTTAACCACCTTATTTATTACTATGGCCCATCCCATTATTAAATTATTCCTTTGGGTACCTCCCTCTGTACCCCATATTATCCCCCTTAGGTATACTACATTCCACCCCCATTAACATTTTTCATCCCCGAAACATAAGAAGAACACAAATAAGAAAATCTACTCAAAAGAGTAGTCCATTGGTACGATGCACGTGAATCTAGCCATCCAAGAGAAAGGTGAACCCTTGATCTGGCTAGTTCCTCACTCACCTGAGATGGAAGTTGACCTTCGCAGCTCTTCTGTGTTGCTATGTAGTAAGTGGATTAGTGCCCCCATCTATCGTTCATGCGGGGGTTGTTGTCCTTATGGCTAATTCGTTGCCATCTTGTTGGTTGTTTTCTTGTGGGGTGATGTGGGTGGTGATATGCTGAAGTTTTAACCAACTATGTCTTTTTCTTTAATTCACCACCTAATGGAGCCTGATTGGTATCTGTTACATGTGGTGGTGCCTGTTGTTGTTTCTTATCTTCTAATATTACTTCAACCACTGAGTCCTCATCTGATGTATCAATACCTGTAACATTTTCTGCTTTAGCCTCCTTCGATTCTCCTTGTTTTTCTAGTACCTTCTTTGATGTTTGTGTTTGGTTGTCAACCATTAAAGGCTCATCATCTGATGTGTTAGTGTCATTAGAGCTTTGTGCTTCTAGGTCCATAGTCTTTCCTTGGGTCTTAACAAAAATATCCTGTAACGTCATTTTCTTCTTTTTATACCAGAGTTTCATGAATTTCTTCTGCACATCAATATTGACAGTACCCACAGATTCCATCCAAGGATATCCCAAAACAACATCCATGTTATCCATATCTAAAATATAAAATTCACAATGCAACACATGCTTATCCATAGAAAGCTTCAAATCTTTATAAACTTGAACATCCTCATCATCAACCTGTGTGTTTTCAATGTGTTTTGTTGGAACTTGCAATTTTTTTGCCAAATTAACATTGATAAAATTATGCTTGTAGCTAGGATTTATAGACACAATGATCTTCTCCTTCTGAATACATCCATGAACCTGCAATAAGGAGATACCAGCAGAAAATAACCCTTTAGGTTTCTTGGTTTCCTTCTTTGCTATAAAAATAAAATCTTTGCTAGGTTGTGTTCCTGTCTGTCTGAGTTTAGTAAGAGGACCCAAAAAATTAGATTTAGGGTCAAACAAGTCACAAATGGATTTTGCAAACATCTGCCAAGTAATTGTCCTTGGATAGCATTTATAATTCCCTTGCCACCATTGCCATATATCTTGGTCCAAGTAAAGGTCTTCCACACGTAGTTTAGTGTCATCATCTACGATGTGATCTAGAGTGAAATATTGCTCCATTTGTTCTAGCCATATTTCTGGATTAGAGCCATCAAATTTGTACATCTCCATCGAATTTCGATCTAGGCACTGGAATTTCAGATTTTCACTGCAGTTGTCCCGCCTTCACAAAAATTTCTGAAAACGAGTTGATTTTAAATCAACGATATCTCCCTCATGCGTACTCCAATTCAAACTTTTTTTTTGAAATTGGGTATTTTTTTCACAAAGAAATCATATACACAATTAGATTCTTCAAATAATGCCCCACAACATACAGATCTGATCTACAAACTCTCCACCCCGAAACCTGTCTGCAACATAACTGATTTTTAAATCAGCAATATCTCCCTCATCTCGACTCCGATTCGGCCGATTTTTTTTCAAATTGGGCATGTTTCACAAAAAAACCAGACATGCAATTATATTTTGTTGATTTTGCACCAAAACGTACAAATCGAATCTGCAAACTCGCCACCCTAAAAAAATGTCTACAATACAGCTAATTTTTAAATCAGCAACATCTCCCTCATTCAGACTCTGATTCAACTGTTTTTTTTCAAATTGTGTATTATTTCACAAACCACCCAGATCTGCAATTATATTCTATAGATTTTTCACCCGAACATACAGATCTGATCTGTGAAGTCGCCAACCCAAAAATTTCCTACAAAAAATAAAATAATTTTTTTTTCTTTGCCCGAGAAAGTGCTTTGATACCACTTGTTATATATCCGATATGAAAATATATGAAAATACAAATATATCCATAAATAATAATAAAAAAATAGATATAAATTCTTATTTATTGATCAAACCCCTCAGGTATGGCAACACCATACATTCACTCCTTAAGGAAGGAGAACACTCCATAAGCCATATGGATGTTCATACAATATTCCTTGACATCCCTCAATGGGGAGTCTCTAACCTCTATATAGGCCCCATACATACAATACCATGCATCATTACCATAGTTCCCTCAATACCATCTATATAATTCCATGGGATTATTACATTATTGCTAAATACTTGTAGTCCCTTACATGATACGGGTTAATCACCTCATTTATTACTATGGCCCATCCCATTATTCTATTATTCCCTTGGCTACCTCCCTTTGTACCCCATATTGTCCCCCTAGGTATACTACACAGTGATCCTTCATACCTGTGAGCACTATTATGCGTAGACTAGTCACGATTGATTCCATTGCCATTACAATTTCCACACCACAAAGAAGCCTAAAAGGGGTTTGTACCATCAACTTCTTACATGTCGTTCAATAAGCCCAAGCTATTGCAGGTATGCATAGGTCCCAATCACTTCGCTAAGCATTGCAAACCTTGGTCAATGCATTTTCAAGAACTTTGAGGAACGCCTCCATTGTCCCGTTAGCTTGTGGGTGATAAGGTGTGCTCTTCTGGTGATATACCTAAAATTCCTCCATTACTGCGTTGATTGTCTCATTCAAGAAGTGCGTACCTTGATCACTCATCAAGATATGTGGACATCCAAATCGTGTTAGTACATTCTCAAATAGGAACTTTGCGGTTGTCATCCCTATGCAATCCTTAACCGATTTCTCTTCTGCCAAACAAGTCAAATAATTTGTCACAGTGATAATGTACCTCGCCCCTCTCTTCCCTTGTGGTTGAATGGTTCCTACAAAATCTATTTCCCACTTCTCAAAAGGCTGCAACATCATTTGTGGATTCAAAAGAGTTTCATCCCTCCACGATGGCCTACCTATTATTTGACATACATCACATGCCTTGCAATATGCTTTTGAATCCCGATGAAGGTTTTGCCACCACAACCTTATGCTTAGAATCTTCTGTACTATTGCTCTCCCTACATAATGTCCTCTTGCAATGCCTCCATGAGCATCTAAAAGGATGTTGCTTCATTCGGACTTAGGTACATATTGTCGCAATATCTCATCAGTCTCCATCTTGTATAGATGCCCAACAATGATAGAAAAATCTGTCACGTGCACTACTAAATCCTTGTTTTGCTAGAAAATTATCCTTCTGGTGTAATTCATGTTGTTAGGAAGTGTATTATATCCTCAAAATGACTATCCATGACACATACTATAAATAGCCTTGTATTAGAAAATATTTCTTCCAAGTTAATGGGTTCCTCCCCCGTTTCGATGCGCGAGAGTTCATCTAGTACCACGCTCAATCATCTAGGCTTAAAAGCAACTTCAAAATTGTACTCTTGGAACAATAAGAGCAACCTGTAGATTCACTCCCCAAACATAGTCTTATTAACTAGATACTTTAGCGTGGAGTGATCCGTATACATCTTAAAATGGCCTCCTAGCAAGTAGTTATGGTACTTTTCGAGCGCATATACCATAGCTAGCCCCTCACATTCAGTGGTAGAATAATTCCTCTCTACTTTGGATAATCTATAGCTTGTGAATGTGATAGGATGGTCCAAGCCTTCTCTGCCATCCTGTCTTAGTACTATCCCCAGTGTTATACATGACTCATCAACATGTACATGAAACTCTTTATTCTAGTACAGGAAGACTAGAATCGGTGCGGTAACCATCTTTCCTTTGAATATATTGAATCTTTTCTTACAGTCATCGTTCTAGCAGAACGTGACATCCTTCTTCAACATTTTTTCCATTTTTGTGATCATCTAGGCATAGCCTTTGATAAACTTTCTGTAATATCTCATACATCCCAGAGTAGCACGCAATTGTTTCACACTCTACCATCAGTCCTTGTCTGCAAACCAAATGCCCCAATAGGTTCCCAAAAGGAATGCAAAAATGACACTTCTTGAGGTTGAGTGTGATCTCGTATCTTCGATAGATATCCAGCATCAGGTGCAAGCTTGCTACATGGCACTTAACCAGCCCCAATACAATCCAATCATCAAAATATACCTCCAAGAGCTTATGAATAAATTCCTTAAATGCTGTAACAACCACACGCAAAAGGACTGCAAGCGCATTCCTCAATCCAAATGGCATTATGGTGTATTGAAAACAACCCCACTCATTCGTGAAGGTTGTCTTGCTCCTATCCTCTGCCGTGATTTTGATTTGGTGATACTGAGAGAACCCATCAGTGAAGGAATATGCTTCCTAGTCACCTACATTGTCCAACACTTCATCTGTGAATAGAGTCAGGAAAGGATCATGCACACAAGTCATTCAGTTTTATGAGATCCACACATATCCTTATCCCATATTTCTACTTTTTCTCTTGCACCACCATAGGGCTTACCCAATCAAATTCATCCACAAGCTCAATGATGCCTTCCATTAGCATCTTGTCTAGCTTTGAGCGAACATTCTCCTTATATTTTAGATTGAGGTGATAATACCTCTGCTTAATTGGATTTGCATCAGGTTTTAATGTGATCTTCACCAATCCTAGGTCTCTGATTATTCCTTTCACATCTGTAAACTTAGTGGGAAATAAGTCCTGGTATTGACGGAGCAATTCACCGACCTTATCCACCATTGTGTCATCCCAATAGTCTCCAATCTTCATGAATTTGGGTTCGTCCTCCGTACTGATGTAAACTTGTTTTGTTTTCACTAGCACGGTTATATCAAGGTTCTCAATTTGTGTTCCTTGAACCTCGAGGTGGCCTTCTTTTTCTAGAATGTTAATCTTCTTCTCATCTTTAGCAGTTACATTATAACATTCAAGCATGTGGTTTAGCTGAGTATCCCATTCTGGCTGAATTAGGTCTAAAGGATCTTGCGGTATTCTAAATATATGGCTACTTTCATCTCTTGTAGCACGTCATCAATATTGTCAAACCCGTCCTCAAAACTGAATGTCATCATGAATCCTTCGCGTAGGATATTCTAGTCACATGTCCCATTGTTATAAAACCAGCTCACAAAAAGATAGAAAAGATAGATCAATTCCTTAGAAATAAGCCTCTTCAAGAGGGAAACCTCCTTTACATTACACAAATAAACAATTCTTAGATAATACAAATGACAAGACTTCCTTTCTATATATAGGAGTCTAAAGGGTCATAATATAATTAGAGCGGACATAACAATAATAATGTAAGGGCATAATAATAACAATATGGGGACTACATGGGCACAACAATATAATAAGGGGGTTGTATTAATAATAATAAGGGGTTAGACTAGTAGTATAGTGACCTAACATGACCCTCTCCTTCAAAAAGTGCTACCCTCAATGCTTGAGTACTTCTTGCTGCTTCTGTATAGAATTATTGTCCTCCCGTGTGGAATATTCAGCGAGTAAGTTCTTCCACTTGATGAGATACTTTGAAATTGATCGATTTCGTAGCTAGTGGGTTCTTGTTTCTGTGACTGCTCCAGGCTCCAACATTACTTTTCCTTCCTTGTCAAGTTCTGGCAATATTGTTTGAACTGGGATCTTCTGCAACTTTAGAATGAGTGGCCACACTTCTTCTTCCTTCTTCCATTCATACCTTGCTTCATTTAACCAATCTAGTTGGATAATAGAAATGGTGCACAACAATGCTTCCACATCCTCATCCTTTCTTGACAGTGCAACTGCCACAACATTTTGCTTCCCTTTTTGTAGATGATTTCAAGGTCATAACCCAACATATTTGTGACCCATTTTTGTTTCTCTTCACAGGATAATCTTTTTTCTAAAAAGTATTAAATATTATCATGATCTGTTTTTACCTTGAAGTGTCTTCCCATTAGGTAAGGTTTCCATTTCTTAAGTGCGTGTAGTATTGCCAACATTTCATTCTCGTAAATAGCTTTCTTCAGGGACATTTGTTTTTATGTATGTAACCATAAAAATACCCAATCACCTACATAAAAAATTCTTTCATTGTGATGTTGATACGGTTGTTGTTTCATTTGATTCTCCACCAAAGTGGCATTATCCTTTAAACGTTGGAGAACTTGTTGTTGGTGCTCGATGTGATATTTCACTGCTTGAATCCTTTTCTTCTTTAGATTTCCTTCTATATTGAGAATTTGAGGAGTGGTAATTTCTTCCAATGCATTACAAGATATGGTCAGATTCATTTCTTGATGCTCTATGTGATCTTTCACTTCTTGAACATTTTTGTTCTTCATATGTCCTTCTATATTGATTGTTTAAGGAGTGGTAATTCTGACCATTGCATTAAAAGATATGGTTAGATTCATTTCTTCTTTCTTGATGTGGTATTTCACTTCTTGAACCTTTTTCTTCTTGATATGTCCTTCTATCTTAAGAGTTTGAGGAGAAGTAATTCTTTCCAATGCTTTACAAGATATAGTCAAATTCATTTCTTCTTTCTCTGGGGTTGGTTCCTGGTGTATATACTCTTCTTTTGATGTTTGTTGATCCTTTTCTTCCTCCTCTCCATAATCAATGTAAAATAATCTCTTCTCAGCACACTTATGACCTTTAATGTATTTTTTATCACAATTGTAACAAGGCCCTTTTTCTCCTTTTTCTTACAATTGTTGTGGCGTATCCCTTGTAGGTTATGGAAGGCTAGGAGAAACAAAAATTCAATCTTTATAGTTGTGAGGGGTAGACTTCCTTGTTACCATAATTTTGCTTTCCACTTTGTTAAAAATCCCTTTTACTCTTTTTTCTTCCAATTGTTGTGGTGTTTCTCTAAAGAAGGTGTTGCTCTTTGTATCCTCATAATGTGCTATCATTTCCTCTGTGAAAATTGACCACATTACAAGTTGTTTACGAGAACAAAGCCCTTTACATCATAAAAATTGATCCGGCTCTAAATATGAAGATTCAATACATACCTTTTGTAATAGTGGTACACCATGTAGATCAAAATATTGCTCCATCTGTAACATCCAATTTACCAGATCCTTGCCATCAAACTTCCTCATCTTGCTTTTTCTTGATTTTTGGAGCTCAATCATGAAATGACTGTAACTCTGTAATTTCAAATCTTCTAGTTCTGAAATTACGATATGTAGTAGTCCTTTGCGTCCTGTTTCCATTGCCACTAGTCTGATCTAAATTGGATTCTCCAAGAAAGAGTGATGCACATTATCCCAAGATTACCTGATTATACACCTTTTCATAATAGCGAACTTGCAGGACGTGCCATGTGTCACCATTTTGACCTTTAGATCTGAAAAATACATACAAGAAACTACAGTCCATCCTCTTTCTATAAATTCTTACTAAATTTCAATCTGATCCTTAGAGAGAGAGTTATGATGATTTTCCCAAGATCACCTATTTAAGATGTAATTCGAGAGTCTGCAAACACCCTAACTTCCTCATATCATAAATCCTAAAATATAGTGCGAAAAGATTTGAAATTTAAACCAGTGGTTCAAAACGATTCCGACTCAAATGGTTCTTTTGTAGCTTTTGAAACGTCATAGAAACAAAGTTATAGCACAAATTCCACAACGACTTGTTTGGAGCAGCAAAACTTTAGAATCGAAAGCTCTAATTCCAAATGTTATAGAACCAGCTCCCAAAAAGATAGAAAAGATAGATCAAAGCCTTAGAAGTAAGCCTCTTCGAGGGGGAAACCTCCTTTACATTACACAAATAAACAATTCTTAGATAATACAAACGACATGAGATCCTTTCTATATATAGGAGTCTAAGGGGTCATAATATAATCAGATCCGACATAATAATAATAATGTAAGGTACAATACTAACAATACTGTGGGCAGGCCGACTCGTGATGAGACCTCTTGTTCCAAGGACTTTTTATTTTTCTGATATGCCTCTTGGATCATATCCCCAGTGTGGTGGCCATAGTGGGAATGCCACTTCACGTTCTTCTTTATGATGATGGTAGGCCAGCTCTTGATGAGACCCCCTATCCTTCATCTAACAAATCATGTTAGCAATCATATAGATAAATATTTTTATTTGTCTTCTTTCCTTTTATATAGCACTTTTCCTATTTATATACAGAGGGTGGTTCAACACTCCTTAAGGGTAGGGATGGTAGAAGAAGTTTGAACATCTCAATAGAGAAAAATATACCCTTATTCTTATTCAATAATGATGATCAAAGAGAATTATGGTGATTTTAGAAAGAACCATCATGATAAAAATAATCAATCATATTTTTATTAGTAAAATAATGACATCAAGGTGATATAAATAGTTATGTCCTTTCCTCTTTTCTCTTATCAATTCAAAGAAATTTCTTCTAAAGATGACGATTTTTATGTGATTTGTTGATTTTAGTATCCTCTAGTTTTTGTATTCTTGTATAAATGTATAGTCGTGCTTTAAATAATCATCACTCACAAAAAAAATCCTCTAGACACAAAAAGAAGAAAAATTCACTCCCAAAATGTTGTCCTCAAGATAGAACGGCTACTGTTTCTTTAGAGGGACAACAAAAGAATATTTTTCACACAAAAACCACAAGCAAAAAGGAAAAAAACATGCTCAAAGTTGCTATTCCTTGAGAGGAATAGCAGTTGTTCCTTAATCGGAATAACTAAGAAAGCAAGTGCAAAAAAATGCGGAAATGTTGTTCCTTCAGAAAGGAACAACAGAAAACGAAAGTGTTGTTCCTTCGGAGAGGAACAACAGAAAATGAAGGTGTTGTTCCTTCAGAAAGGAAAGGAAGAAAACGAAAGTTTTGTTCCTTTAGAAAGGAACAACAGAAAAACGAAAGTGTTGTTCCTTCGGAAAGGAACAGTAGAAAAACGAAAGTGTTGTTCCTTTGGAAAGGAACAACAAAAATGTGGATGTGTTGTTTCTTCGGAAAGGAACAACAAAAATGCAGAAGTGTTGTTCCTTCAAAAAGGAACAGCAAAAAGGTGGAAATGTTGTTCCTTTGAAAATGAACAACAAAAATGCAGAAATGTTGTTCCTTCGGAAAGGAACAACAAACAGTGAAAATGTTGTTTCTTTTGAAAGGAACAACAAAATGCAAAAGTGTTGTCCCTTCGAAAAGGAAAAACAAAACAGTGGAAATGTTGTTTCTTTGGAAAGGAACAACAGAATGCAAAAGTGTTGTTCCTTCGAAAAGGAACAAGAAAATGGTAGAAATGTTGTTCCTTCTGAAAGGAAAAGCAAAATGCAAAAGTGTTGTTCCTTAGAAAAGGAACAACAAAGCAGTGAAATGTTTTTTCTTCCGAAAGGAACAACAAAATGCAAAAATGTTGTTCCTTCCAAAAGGAACAACAAAATGAAAAAGCGTTATTCCTTTGAAAAGGAATAGCAAAGTGGTGAAAATGCTATTCCTTCTGAAAGGAATAGCAAAATGCAGAAGTATTGTTCCTTTGAAAAGGAATAGTAGAACAGTGAAAATGCTATTCCTTCCGAAAGGAACAACAAAATACAAAAATTGTAGAAATGCAGAAATATGTACAGAAAGTAATTTATACAAATAAAACAAAAAGAACTATGTACAAAATTTAAAAGCAATCAAATCACTTAGTGAACCAAAGGTGAGGAAGTGTTCTTTTCCTCAGCCAAAATTTTCATGTTGGAGTCCTCTCGGAGTTGCTGGTAGAAGGATTCTTGAGTAAGCGGTTTGTGGTACAATCGAACTCGGTGGCCATTTTCTTTAAAGGTATGTCTAGATCTGTCAATGGTGGTTAAAGTAATGGTGCCATTATCATGCACCTTCTAGATTTCATATGGTCCCAACCAGTGAGTCTGAAGTTTCGTCGGAAAATCCTGAAACCTGGAACCATATAGGAGTGCCCAATCTCCTTCATGGTAGACTTTCTTTTTGATGAGGGCGTCATGCCATCTTGCTCTCTATTGTTGGATTAATGAAATATGTTGAAGAGTGGAGAGCCTATGTCATGCGGAAAGAGTTATGTTTGCGGACAAACCTAACCTCCCCTAGGAGTCTAAGACTCTCTAGTGACAAACAAACCAAACAAGAGCAATCCTTCTCTAAATACACGTTATTCTATGAGAGATCAAGTGTTTTTCGATCTTAGCTTAGGTCCAACGCTTGTTGTAGCAGTCCAGCCTTGCTGATCCAGATGAGCTCCTCCTTCACTTTCAGACCTGCATACACTGACAAAGCAAACGATTACATAACACCTGAATATTCTCATAAAATAAAGCATATTTATCATATTGACCAAGGAGTATATGAAATAATTCATTAACAAATCATTGAGAAGAATGGACTTATTTGTATTAAGGAAACAAAAAAGGAACCATTACAACCTGAGCCTTGGTGTTGTGCAAGTTCCTCCCAGGGTCCAGCAAGAGTTTTCCTCTACTTTGACAAGCTCACCCACTCCCAATATGGCAACAAGGAAGGATAGTGATCTCTCCTCACAAGTCAACAATGGAAGTCCTAATTCCAGCAGCATTTACCCTTTAGAATGTTCAGCTTTCAACCTCCCCTCCTTTGGCCCAATGCCTGTTTTATAGTGTTCTAGAGGAAGTTATTCAGTTCCAACATCAATGGGTACTCCCTCTTTTGGATGGGGTAGCTCCTCTCTTGATGGGATAAGTTCCTCTATCATAGGAGTGCATGAACCATCTGGAGGCGCTCAATACACGTCAAACACTCTTCTAGAAGGCTCTAGAAGTGACCACAGTAACTTTTTAAAGATGAAAATCGCGCCTTTTGACCTTTACAGGGGTACGCACCCAACCTTTAGCTTACAGAGCGTACAAGTACGCAGGTACAATGAGCTTGGGATGCGTACACGCGGGCAAGGTAGAGAGAACCTGCGTACCCAGAGATAGACATGATTTTTAATGACTTTCTCTCTTTTTGAAGTTTGACATGGAGAGCAGAGGTATAAGGCTTGACAAGGAGGATAATATGACTATTGCTGGAGCCATATTAACTACAGATAGTCATGGTGACAAATTTCAGTGTAACACTCCTTTGCAAAGTTTGTTTTAGAGTAGCATTTGAAGCTTTGAAAGAGAAAGGAATTTTTCGTGCAAGTAATGGGTGGTCATGTTTTGTGCGCTTTGTAAAGATAAAGAGATTGTCTCTTTGATTGTCTATTAAGAAAGTTGTTTTTATCAAAGTTTGCATTTTCTCAACTCTCTTAATTAGAAAATTCGTTGAAAAGAAAAAGTAGTGTAAATCATCCTAGGTGCATCTTTTTAGTGAATTGGAGTCGAGTCTATACACCATCAAGTTTCATCTCCATTACCTTTTGTCTTAAAGAACAGCCATTAAAATCAACACTTAAAGTAAAATTAACTTAGAAATTTTTATTTTACTAGGGCTCTGAAGCACTAATATAGATCAGGCTAGTGTCTTGGAGTAGGAGAGTAATTAACTCTCCAAGACTACAAAACCAAACAAGTAGCTTATCTTGTGATAGGATAAATCTAGTTGTTGCATTTATACTCTGGGAAATCTCCTCTTAAAGTAGAAGCACGAGCTCGTTTCCGAACCAGTGAGGGGGACAATCCTCCCTCGTTGGGAATGACGCCAGACACACACGTATTACAAATGGTAAACCTCAGATTATTGTTGAGGAGCCAGGGGATCACTTATCGGTAAACCTTGGATT
>APFE030604767.1:48568-58961 GCA_000404065.3 Pinus taeda
ATCGCAAAGGAGATCGTTGATATTTTCCTATTTAATAAAAGCATGTAAAACTAATCTAATCAAAGCAATTTCAAGATTTATGAGAATCTATGAAAAATCACTCAAAAGCAAATCAAAAGAAATACATCTAACCTTACACTTAACAAATCGATCTAAGAAGCAAAAGCTTACTAGGATGATTCTGGGATGTTTTACTTGGGAATGATTAATCCAAGGACTAGTTTATGCAGAATCACAAACTAATCAAAACAAAAACTCAATCTCTTTTTGTTCTTTTTTAAAATGAAATTCACAACTTTGAATAAACAAGCTTATTGAAATTTTGCAAAGAGGCAACACAAAGGTAGGTCGCTCACGAGGGTAGATTTTGTGACTGGTCCGACTCCTAAGAAGACTGACAAAACCAGAGATATCTAAGGCTTTGCGACTTCTAAACCCAAAGTCACTACAGGACCAATATAAAAACCAAAACCCTAAGGCTAAAATCTCAAGGAATTTCACTAAAACTTTCGACACTAATGGAAAAAGTATAGGTGAAGATTTTTTGACAGTCAACCAGTGGATCTGGGCAGTAAAGACTAAGAAAAACAAAATTCAAAAGGAAAAACTGATAAAAAAGGAAATTTTCTTAGTTTTAACAGGGTACGCAGGCAGCCTGTTTAACCAGGTGCATGTACGCTCTGTGTACACAGATACAGTGCGCACAAGTACGCACTGTGTCCAACTCAGACGGTGCGTACTTCTGTAAAACAAAGAAAAACTACGTTTTAATTTAACCCTAAGCTAAGCCACCCAAAAACACAGTCAAGCAACCAAAAAGCAAAAGAAACAAGACTCTTTTCAGATCAAAGTAACAATCAAAGGAAAAATCAAAACCATCAATGGATTCCCCAGTGGAGTCGCCAATTTGTCATGCGGAAAGAGTTATGTTTGCGGACAAACCTAACCTCCCTAGGAGTCTAAGACTCTCTAGTGACAAACAAACCAAACAAGAGCAATCCTTCTCTAAACACACATTATTCTATGAGAGATCAAGTGTTTTCGATCTTACCTTAGGTCCAACACTTGTTGTAGCAGTCCAGCCTTGCTGATCCAGATGAGCTCCTCCTTCACTTTAAGACCTGCATACACTAACAAAGCAAACGATTACATAAAACCTGAATATTCATCATAAAACAAAGCATATTCATCACATAGAACAAGGAGTACATGAAATAATTCATTAACAACAAATCATTGAGAAGAATGGACTTATTTGTATTAAGGAAACAAAAAAGGAACCATTACAACCTGAGCCTTGGTGTTGTGCAAGTTCCTCCCAGGGTCCAGCAAGAGATTTCCTCTACTTTGACAAGCTCACCCACTTCCAAATGAAGCAAGAAAGGATGGTAATCTCTCCTCACAAGCTTACAATGGAAGTCCTAATTCCAGCAGCATCTACCCTTTGGAATGCTCAGCTTTTAACCTCTCCTCCTCTGGCCCAAGGCCTGTATTTATAGTGTTCTAGAGGAAGTTATTCAGGTCCAACATCAATGGGATACTCCCTCTTTTGGATGGGGTAGCTCCTCTCTTGATGGGATAAGTTGCTCTATCATAGGGATGCATGAACCATCTGGAGGCGCTCAATACACGTCAAACACTCTTCTAGAAAGCTCTAGAAGTGACCACAAGTAACTTTTTTAAGATGAAACTCGCGCCTTTTGACTTTTACAGGAGTACGCACCCACCTTTAGCTTACAGAGTGTATAAATACGCAGGTACAGTGTGTTAGGAGTGCGTACACGCAGGCAAGGTAGAGAGAACCTGCGTACCCAGAGATAAACATGTTTTAAAGTGACTTTCTCTGTTTTTGAAGTTTGACATGAAGAGCAAAGGTTTGAGGCTTGACAAGGAGGACAACATGGCTATTTAACTGCAGATAACCATGGTGACAAATTTCAGTGTAACAGCCTAATTTCATCCAACTCATTAATTTGTTGTAGTCTATTCATCTGGGCCTCATTTAAATCCAAACCAACTTCTTGTGTTGTTCTAAAAGTTTGTATTTCGAATTCTATTGGAAAGATGAGTTCCTTTCCAAATACTAGCTGATATGATGAATAATCGGTAGTGTTTCTCCATGTTGTTCTATATGCCCACAACGCTTCCGGCAATCTTGTAGCCCAATCGTGTCTATGTGACGCAATGGTTTTTTTAGTACTGCTTCTATTACTTTATTCGTTCTCTCTACTTGGCCATTTACCTGTGCATGGTATGGAGTGGTAATTTTATGCTGAATATGATAGTTTTTTAATGTTGCAGCAATTTTATTACCAGTAAATTGTGGTCCCCTGTCCATGATTATGCGCCTTGGGAGGCCATATCGTACAAATATCTGGAACAAGAAATGAATGATGGAATCCTCTGTAGCTCTTGGAAGTGCCTATGCTTCAACCCATTTGGTCACATATTCTGTTTCTACCAAAATATATGTTTTCTTGTTTGATAATGGGTTGATCAGACCAATAAAATCAAGTTCCCAATTCTCAAATGGTTCAATGACTAGCTGTGGGTTCAAAGGCATTTCGTTGGATTGTCCAGGGCATCTTCCTCTTTGGAAACTGTCACAATCTTGTACAAATTTCTTTGCATCTTTGAAGATTGTGGGCCAGTAATACCCTGTTTGTAGAACTTTATGACCAGTTTTTCAATCTGCGAAATGTCTGCCACATGGTCCATTGTGATAGGCTTTCAAAATTTCAAATATTTCATCTTCACAGATGCATATTCTAATGTGCATATATGCCCCTGTATGAAATAGGTAGCCCCCAATCCAAGAAAATCGGGTACTACACTGCATAATCTGTTTTCGTTCCTTGGGGGTCAGATGTTTTGGTAATTTTCCTACTGCTAAATAATTCACAACATCAGCATGCCAAAGTGTTTTCATAGTAACATCGAAGCAATTTTCATCTAGAAATTGATCTTCTACTGCTGCTGTGTCCACTAGCTTTGGCATTTGTGGGAGAAAGTCAGCTACAGGATTTTCTTTCCCAGGTCGATCTTTTATTGTGATGTCGAATTCCTGCAATAAAATCACCATATTGTTACTCTACTATTTGTAATTGGTTTATTTGATAAATATTTTATGGCAGAGTGATCTGTATATAAAACAATAGGATATCTAGTGATATAATACCTAAATTTATTTACAGCATGTATTACCGCTAAAAATTATTTTTCAGCAACAGTATAGTTTAACTGAGCAGGAGACAAATTCTTGCTAATATAATAGATTACATATGGTCTTTTGTCTTCTTCCTACCCAAAGATTGCTCCAATAGATGTGTCTAAAGCATTTGATGAAATTTTAAATGGCAATTCCCAATTTGGAACTCTGAGCACTGGGGCTATTAACACAAACTTCTTCAGATCCTCAAAAGCACGGTCACATTTATCTATCCAAATAGAATAACCATTCCCTGTTAATGAATATAGAGGTGCAGCTATTTGAGAAAAAATGTTCTATAAACCTCCTATAATAACCAAAAAATCCAAGAAAACTGCGTACCACTGTCTGTATGGTAGGAATAGCTATAACAAAATTCTTTGAATTTTGGCCAGATTTACCTGTATTCCAGCTGCTGATATATAATTACCTAGGATGAGTCCTTCAGTCATCATCATATAACATTTTTCATGGCTCAATCAAAGCCTAGTGGAGATACATCGTTGCAACACCTTTTCCAATGTGTCTAGTGTTGGGCCGAAATCATCTCTGTATGATGTGAAATCATCCATGTATACTTTGAGCCCTTCATTTATTAAATCTGAAAAGATGTTGAGGATAGCCCTTTGAAATCTGGCAGGGACATTGCATAGGCCAAAGGGTAAAACTTTGTAGGCAAACGTTCCCCAAGGATAGGTAAAGGTAGTTTTGTCCTGGTCTTCAGGGGCAATCTGAATCTGATTGTGTCCACTAAAGCCATCCAAGAAATAAAAGAATTTCTTTCCTGCCAATGTATCTAATACCTGGTTAATGAATGGAAGGGGAAAGTGGTCTTTCTAGATTGCTTTATTTAATTCTCTGTAATCTACACAAATCCTCCACTTTCCATTCTTCTTTAGCACCACCACAAGTGGAGAGACCCTTTTTCTATCAAAGATTGGATAAATAAAGTTTACATCTAAAAGTTTTTGTAGTTCAGATTTCACAATGTCTTTTAGATGAGAGTTAAGTCTTCTTTGGGGTTGGTGAATAGGTCTCGTATCTTTTTCTATATAAATGTGGTGTGTACATAGCTGGGGATCAATTCCCTTCATGTCTAGATAATCCCATGTAAATGATTCCTTGTATTTTCTCAATACTTGGATCAAATTCTCTTCTTGTTCAGGAGTTAGGTTATTATTAATGTTCAATGTTTTTCCTGGCTCAATTTCTATAATTTTTCTATTTGAAACAGAGGTAGTAGGTATTGTCTGATCATGAGTGTCTTTGAGAGGATCTTGTTCTAGTTCATTGTCAAATGTTGTTTCTCTCATGTGACATTGTACGTAGGATCTGGATTCAACTTGGTTAATGAAGTTGTTAATAACATCATCCTCTATTTGATCTTTGAAATCGAGGGCATCTTCTATGGTTAATGGGGATCTAATATTTTCGGTAAGGTATGATACAAGATGTTTGTTAGTTTTTATTATTGTTACACTTGGTTGAGGTGAAGGGTATAGGGCTAGATTGTTGATGTTACTCCCTCTAGTTATGGTCATACTGCCTTGTCGTCATCCATTGTAAGCATTAGTTGTTGCAAGGCAAGGTTGTTGGCATTATGTTTCTGGTATGGTTATATGTTACAGATGTTGTACTTGATGGAAACACCCATGGCATGGCTCTCAAAATGATGAGAATTAAGAAGTACGCAAGAGAACAGTTCAGAAGATGCGTACCCACAGGTATGCCGTGGAGGGATTGCGTCCAGACACGCAGGTTACCCATTCATGAGGTGCGTACCCCAGTGCACACACTTCAAGGCAGTAAAACGCACACACGTGGCGTTTCTTATGTTTAACCCTTGGTATTTAGCCGACGGTATTGTGTTATTATGGTTTTGGTCCGTGGTATTGATCCATGATTTGAAGAAGAGCTTGCCTATATAAAGCAAAGGAGATCATTTGGCTTGTGTATGATTTTGGGTTGAATATCTTAAGATCTGAAATATTTGGGTTATTGCTTCAAAAAGCTTGATCTGTATGAAAGTGAAGTGGAAAGCAAATCTGTGAAGGGTGATCTCTCGAGTGCTTGATCAGATCTGGGTATCCGTCTAACTGTAGCACACTGGTGATCTGCAAATTCGGCCCTAATCTGATGTACGCAGGTGTTTAACGGTGCCTCTGCGTAGGTACGCAGAGCATAAGAAGGCGAGCTGCGTGGGTACGCAGAGCAGAAGAAGGGTGACTGCGTGGGTACGCAGAGCAGAAACAGGCAAACTGCGTGGGTGTGCAGAGCAGCAGTGGTTCAGGTGCGTACGCACAGTAAACGTACGTGACGCAATAGTATTTTTGGGTGCGTGCCGACTGTGACAGTACGCGGCGCGATAGTGCATTTGGGTGCGTACTGTACGCAGCGCAGTAGAAGAAGCAGTGCATGGTCACGCAATGCATCAGAAGGAACTTTGCAAGTATATGCAGAGAAGCAGAGGATGAAGTGCGTAGCGACGCAGGCCAAAGAAAGGAAAGCTGTGTATCTGTCTCATGACTATCTGTTGACTGAATTTTTCTGTTGATAAGGTGTTATGGGTTTAGTTCTGTGTTGTTGATCTGGTTACTGTTGTTGACTGTGAAATCTACATGTACTTGATGATCATTTGATGTATATGGATCCAGTTTGAAAAATTTATGAAAAGTGGTCCTTGAAAGAAAAGAAGTAGGGGGTTGTAGCTCCCTTCCAGGAGAGACTGGAAAACGAGAGAGAGTTGTAGCTCTCTGCACGTTGCAGCCTGCGTACTGGTAAAGGACTGCACCAGTACAAGACCATTGTAAAAGGAGTTTCTAATTTGAAAGAAGATAGAGACATATTGTAGTAGGTGGTTTTCACCCACATTGGGTTTCCACCTTATATCTGGTGTTCTTTGATGTGACTGTCTACTTTTCTTGTTCATGGTCATTATTTATGGTATTGGTATGCAAAAATAATTCAAAGTATAAATAAGGAAGATTTGGTAAAAGAATTAGATAATACTGATTCACCCCCCCTCTCAGTATTATTTTCAACAAGAATAAGGAACTTAGACATAAAATATCACAAGAAACTATTCAACCTAGTGAAGGAGATCCATCAAAGGAAACATTGGCACATGTTGCTAAAGTCAAAGGCAAAATGATCATTGATGTCGAAGAGTTGAAGGAGCCACTTGAGCATTCAAGGAGAAATATAACTAGGTCTACTACTAAGGTGAAAATGCAAGTAAAGGAGACTATTCAACCTGAAGAAAAGATGGTTTTTGATGAGTAAAAAGAATTTGAGAAGCTACTGGAACAGCTTGAAGGAATACAATAACAAGTAGATCAGCTTGTAGATAAGGATTATAGGGATAAGTTGACTTTGTTTAAACAAGTATAGGATGTTGAACCAATCCTTGACAAGGCTAAATAAAAATTGAAGCGGATCTTGCCTCTGCAGAGGCAAGTAAAAAAATTGTATGTACAAAACTTGGTCCTAAAAAGAAGACTTAGATTGGTAAAGAAGAAGCTCACTAAAGTCAAGGATTTTGGAAGGAAGAGGAAAAGGGGTAGGTTAGATATACTTGCAAAGGTCAGTACAAAGGTGAATATCCAACAAGAAAGATCAAATCAGCCCTGAAACTTTGTTTTTTGGCTCAAGAGATCAGAAAAGGTAAATTTTGATGAAATTTGCAAAAACACAACAAGAGGCTTATTGCACTTTTTATATAAATTTTGATAATGGTGGGATAGTGACATTGGGATTTTTTGTTGTCATTAGGGCAATTATATGAAGGTTCAAAAATCCACATTGATGTTTCCAATGGTTTATTTTAAGAAAGGAGTCATTATATGTTCAATTTTTGGAGGAGTTGCGAAAGCAGACAATCTTGCTGCAAAAGTGGGGATCAGGTCAAAGGGAGGTCTGCAGGTATTTTTCATCTTATTTAAGATGTTCAACACCATCACAGAGGTATTTGAAGCATAACCATTTACTTCATTTTGAAATAAGGGGGTTGAAACAATATAGAACATGGAGGCTACTTCATTTTTCTATGAAACTAGCTAATGCACTGCAAGTCTATATAGTCAACACTTTTCATTTCAAATTTCAATTTTTTGACTTCTAGAAGTGGTTTAGATCATGTAGATAGGTGGAAAATTATCTTAGGATCTGTATTTAATGTTTATTTGTCAATAGTCATTTTGGGTGTGTGTTATATTCTTTCCACGACTAGCCCCATGCGTGAAGCCAAGGGATTAGAGGGGGGGCAGTCAGGCCCCTTTGTCAGGGGGTTTGAGGTAGGCGGTAGCCCCCTTGTCCGGTGTCTGAGGCAGTGCCATGGGAATTTTTTTTTTGACCCTATATTCAGTGGGCGGACCTACCTATGGTTTTGTGCATGGGTTTCACACATGATTTTGGGCATGATGGTCTTCATCCCATGGTATTTTTTAGATCCGGTCAAGGGAACAATGGTTATGTTCTAATCCAGGGTTAATGGATTGGGGTTTATGAATTCTTCGACATGTATATATAGGTATTGTAACATTGAAAATAATATAATGAAAAATCAATCTGGTAGTCTCGGTTTTGGATCTAGGGGAAAATCTCCATGTATATCTGTTTTACGTTTTATGTTCTTGCCATTGTATATTTTATGTCTTAAGAATTCATTTGCATTTAATTTATGTATAGGGTTAAAACCTATATTTGGTATCAGATTTGTTTCGGCTTCAAGGGGACACCTTTATTGCTGAGGATTTTTGCTTGAGCTTATGGTAGACCATATTCAATGGGAGATCAATGGGATCGATTCTTGCGGTTAAAGAAGATGGAAAGAAGTGGAAAGACAAGGATTGAGAAATTTAATAGTTAGAGTTTTGAGTTAAGAAAACTCAAGATGGAGGATCTAATGATGGATAAAGATCAATGGATTGCGGTAAATCCAAGTACTAAACCAATGACAATGTTAGATGAAGACTGGATGAAGTTGGATCCAAAAGAAAAGAGTTTAATATGGTTGTGTATTTCAGATTCAGTATTATTGAATGTATAAGGGGAAGCTACAGTGAAGGCTTTGTGGGACAAGTTAGGGACTTTGTACTAATCTAAGTCTAAAGTGGACAAAATGTTCCTATGGAAAAAGTTGTATAACCCGCGGATGAAGGATGGAGACTTGGTGACAAAGCATCTGAACATCTTTAATATTGTGGTAAGCAAGTTGTTATCTGTTGATATTAAAATTTCAGATGAAGATAAATGCATCAGTTTGATGCGTTCTCTACTAGATTCGTGGGATAGTCTAGTTGTTGCAATAGATAGAAATACAACTACCTCGAAGTTTGATGAAATAGTATCATCCTTGCTGTGAGAGGACATGACACGGAAAAATATGGAGGGCCAAAATGGTGATGCCTTGTTTGTACGAGGACGGTCCCAGAACAAAAGAAAAAACAAGTCCTCAAGTGGGATATATAAATCTAGAGGGAGATCTAAATATCCAGAAAACCCTGTAAAGTTGTGCTGGAAATGCAAAAAGGAAGGACACTTCAAAAAGGATTGTAGATCTAAAGCTCCTGAGAAAGGAAAGGGATCTGATGATGCTACTTCTGATGAGGTGAAAACCACCTCAAATGAAGGTGGGGATGTATACTTGGCTTCTTCTTCAAGTACACATTTAGATTATGAGGCATGGTTGATTGACTCAGGTGCATCCTTTCACGTCACTCGTCATAGGGAGTGGTTCTGTGAGTATGATAAATATCATTGTGGTGATGTCTTCTTAGGGGATGAGAGGAAGGCTAGAATCATTGGATGTGGAAAATTCAAGTTGAATTTACAAAGTGGAATGATTAGAACACTTTTGGGTGTTCTGCATATTCCTGCATTGGCTAGAAATTTGATTTTTGTAAGCAAGATGGATGATGCAGGTGTAGAAAATAGTGTTCGATAAAGATAAATGCAAGATGGTTCGGGAAGAAAGGGTATTGATGTAGGGAATTTAGATTGGAACTCTGTACAAGCTTCTAGGTAGTACTGTTATTGATGGGTGCAATGATTCTGTGGTTCTTGAAAGTGGAGTAGAAAATCTAATGGCCTTTGGAGAAAAGACCATTCTTTGGCATCAAAGGCTTGGACATAATAGAGATAAGGGCCCTTAGATACTTCATGGTAATGGTATGGTAGAAGGTATGTCTAATTTCTCTCTAGATTTCAATTTTTGTGAACATTGTGTATATGGGAAGTAGAATCAGGTGAGTTTCCTCTTTGGTGCTAAGAGGGTGAAAGGGATATTACAGCTTGTGCACAGTGATGTGTTTGTTGAGATTGCAACAAGATGATGGAGCTTAGTGAAAAGAGTCGCCTTCACTAAGTGGCCCCGCAGGCTATTTTTGGCGCAAGTCTATTTTTAGACATATGGATCATGTCTATGGATTGCAGGTTGTTGTTTATGGATGATTGATCAAGTTGGAAAAATAGATGGACTTCTATTTTTGATGAAAGTGTGAGTGATCACAATGTGAGTGATCAAGTCTATTTTTAGACTGGCTGTCAAAAATAGAAAAGTCAAATATTATTATCTCACAATAATATTTGGACTATAAACTTAATCTTATTCTCTTGGAGCACTTCAGTTTGAGCTACAGAGGTGGCACATGCAGCTGTCAGAAGGAAATACGCTTTTCTTATGAGTCAGTTGATTTGCTGCATGCATGACTTCAGTTAGAACTCAATCAGTTGAGTTTGGTGGAGTTGATTGTGGAGTTGATGGAGTTGTGTTCAGTTTAGCTTTGTTAAACTGGTTGTATTTAGTCTAACTGACAAAGAGACTAGAGATGAGTTGGGTGAATTAGTTGTTAATTAATTCACAAGTTATTAACTCATAATACAACTAATGAATACATCAGTTAACTCAGTTGCATGTTCAGTTCAACAGGGACAAGTGGTAGAGAATCAGATTGCTATCAGTTGTGACTATAGTTGTGCACCAGATCTTGCACAATCAAGGGATTGAGTATTGCCAATGAGGATTGCGTGGTATATCCAAGGGAAATACGAATTTGGATCATTTTCATCAGTATTCTCATGCAGGATTGCGCAGTGGAGGCAGGCAAGCAGTGGAAGAGATTTGGAGATCAGATCTGAGCTGTATTGTGTGTAACAGAGGTGGAGATACTTGTGAGAAGTATTATG
>APFE030604771.1:3744-18114 GCA_000404065.3 Pinus taeda
TTCCCATTTATAGATTATTAAAATTATTTTTTACCATTCATAAATTATTAAAGTTATTTTTCCTTCATATATTAAAGTTATTTTTTACCCTTCATAAATTATTAAATTTATTTTTGTATCTTTCATAACTTAGTTTCATATAACTTATTGAAATTATTTTTCTATCTTCCATAACTTAGTTTCATATAATTTATTGAATTTATTTTTTTACCATTCATATATTTCATAAGTTAATTTCATATAACTTATTGAAGCTATTTTTTTATCATTCATAAATTATTAAAATTATTTTTCTATCTTTCATAACTTAGTTTTATATAACTTACTCAGTTTCATATATAACTTAATGAATTTATCTTTTTATTTTTCATAACTTAGTTTCATATAATTAATTTTTCTCAATATTTTTAAATTGAAGTTATTTTTTACCATTCATATCTTTCCTAACTTAGTTTAATTTCATATAACTTACTGAAGTTATTTTTTTACCATTCATAAATTATTAAAGTTATTTTTGTATCTTTCATAGCTTGACTTAGTTTCATATAACTTAATTTCATATACATATATATAACTTACATAAATTATTTTTTTACCATTATTAAAGCTTTTTTTTTCTATTTTTCATAACTTAATTTCATATAACTTAATTTTATAAAGAGAAGTTTTCATTGCTTTACTTTCACAAGGATAAGGAGAAGTTCGCATTGCCCTACTTTCACAAGGATAAAGAGAAGTTCTCATTGCCCTACTTCTATAAGAACAAGAGCTAGTCCTTGCCCCAGCCCAATAGTCAAACAAAAAGTCGAAAGTCGTCGATTTGTTTGTTAGGTTGCAAATGCTGTCGTGTGTGAAAGATGATTTGATTTTGCTGTGTGCAATAGCTGTCTATGCCCACAGATGCATTGTTGGCCTTACTGTCAATAAACAGCTCTGGTTCGAACACCAAACAAATCTGTAATTCCTTCACAAAGCAATCAGCCATGAGATTGATTCTAGTGCTTCACGTCATGGTTCTCTTGCTCTCCGCCAATTCTAGCAGAACCACGGAAGATTCCACTGAGAGGTTCATGCATAGTACTTTTAGGTGCTCTGCCAAAGAATATCGTACCTGAAATCAAGTGAGTTTTTAGCAGTAGTTGGGCTTTGTTTCACTGTGTAAATACAAAAGAATTAACATGGGCCTCCATATTGTTAATATCTATAAGTATACATGAATCATAGAGTTCAATCAATGATTCAATAAACCACTCAGAGCTTTTACTCAATATGCCCAATAACGCATCTTTGCTCCAATTTGACGTATTGACATCTGAATCCTAATAGCCAATGTGCTGGTTCTCTTCCAGTAAAGTTCACATGTCAAAAGATATATATGAACACTAGGAAATAAAAGATATATATGAACAATAGAAATAAAAAACACCTCATATTAATATCAAAGGAAATATTCAGAAGATGACCAAACAATACTCTTATGGCAGAGCTAATGCAAATATGTTCTATAAAGTGAAACAACACATGATAAGCTATGTAAAGTGAAGAAACAAATGTTGAATTGCACATCGGTAAAAATTTAGCTTACGAATTGATAATAATTTCTCAAGTATCAAAATATACTTATATTTTATATAAAATATAGAAATATTTTGTATGTGAAAAAATATCCATATGGTATATAACCCTAAAGTAAATCATGTGTTCGTAAAATATGCCTAGTTGTCATTACACTATGTTCGAATGGCCTTGTGGCTGGATGGCTGCCAGTTGTTGGCGCTCGCCCTAATCTTCTGCCACGTATGGTTGTTTCCTACTCCGAGGGTAAGCCCTCTCTATCGGACGTTCAGCTGCTTCCCTTGTTCATTCAGTAAGCTCTTGATCCAGTACCAGCAGCATACCTTCCATCAGTGTCGGATCGAGACCCAGACCTTCGTGATCCAGAACGAGACTGACGAGATCTGCACCTAGGAGCAATTATAGGCCCTATTCAATATCCAGATCGTTCCGTCATTATATAAGATGCAGACCTGGATAAGTTCATTGACCGAATGGAAGCTACCGTAGAGGAAGATGCAGCAGTTAACCCCGTCAACCATCGCAACTGCAACCATCGCAACCTTTTTACTGTGTGAAGGGGGAAGGTTTGTATCGAGGTCGTAAGCTGCGGCCGCGAACAGGTGAGGTTCAGTCGACAGAGTCAAGATCTGCTCAACTCCTGCACAAATGCAACGTTGAAAGGTATTATCTTGTTCGCCTTTCCTCAGAAAATCTATGGTGCATGTTAGATAATAAATATTGCAGCTTAATACTCTGTATATTTGCATTTTCCTGTTTGTAAATTGTATGGGCTACAGAAAATTTGTGAGCAAGCTTACAATAGGCAAATCATAATAACTGATGAGAACAAACCTTTGTTTCTTCACTAATCAATATTTAGTTAATGCAAGAGTTTAGTTTTGTGGAGAATTGATGGCAAGATAACTTGCAGGAAAGTGCATAAGTATGGCAGGAGCACTACTGGTGAAAGCTAGGATATTGTTGTGGAAGAAGGCACCTATTATGAGTGAGTTATGATTATTTCTTGATTGGTCTTTCACCCAAGAGAAGCAAAATATGGCCATATTTTTTATCTGCGAATATCTGTGCTTCATTTGTGGTTTTAATTTCTGAAAATGGCAATGACTGAGATTTCTAACAGTCCAAAGAAATATTTGCATCTATGTTTGATTGTTTGTGTTAGGTAGTCCACCAATAAGTTATCTCAGGGAATTTTTACTAATAGTAATACTATATGTGCTGAATGAAAGGGCCGAGCCCCACTATGGATGGGCAGACGTTGTTGGAAACTCGGCGCAGTTGTTATCAATCCATTTTGCAGAAACAAAATAAAGTGTTGTGCTTTTGCTTGATTGGGCGTCGGCTTCTTGATCTTTAGCCAGTTTGGTCTATAGGCAAGAAGGGTATGGCTTGGGCAAACAATTCCGCTCAGCATCAATCTCGCGTTCATAAACATATTTACACAACATTCATAAGCACATTTACACATCACTCATAGACATATTTACACAGCATTTCATAAGCACATTTACTCAGCGTTCATAGGCATATCATATCTTAATTTAAGAATGAATTATAAACCTGAATTCATCTATGCTAATGCCCTTGCTTCAGCTTTCAATGCATAGGACGGAGCGAGAACAGGGCAGGGAGGAATCGTATCAGTGCGGACATCTGAGGCATGCCTGGTAAGAATTTCTTGCACCTGCATCAAAACCTCAGGTAATCATTTTGCCTATTGGCGGCACAGATAAAATAACTTGGTACGCTTTGAGTTAGAGTTTTTATTGATAGAGCTTAAAGAACACACCATGGATATAAAAATACCTTAATTGTTTGAGTAGAATTCCAAAATGTTCCCAACATCCCCATTAGAACAAGTTCAACAAACTAAACATACTTGCTGCAGGCTTCCCATCTTTTAACACTTCCAACCAGGCGAGCATGGAATGCTTTTTGCACATTGAGCATATTCAGATACCATGTAACTTCGTCTTGCACGCAAACGTCTGGCTTTACTGTTGTGGTTCCTGTCACCTGTTCAAACAAATTAAAATAATTAGTAGATTATAGACACTTTTCCACATAAATCTCTAAGGAATAGATAGATTTACAGCTCTATAAGCTAATTGTTACCCCGATCATCAACTTAGACTTTTGCATGAGAAGAGATGATAAACAACTTTCTAATGTGACATCACATACATTAATGTATTTGTTGATTTCCATGCTGACAATTGAGTAAATTTGTTTGCAGGTTGATGACGTTCTGCCTCTGAGGGTCTCATGCAGGTGCAACTCCAGTAGCAGCAGATTCCTCTACTTCGGCTTTTGCATAGAGCCTCGCGGTTATGGCTCATATTCAACACACAGAGGTATCATGGCTCATATTCAACACACACAGGTATCATAAGGGCTGCTAGTTATACCATCCTCCTTCCTTACTTTGATAGTAACATTGCTCATGCAAATTACAATGTTGACACGGCAGCGCAAGGATTATTGGACACGGCAAGGCAACTTTGACACGGGAAGGATTATTTGACACAACAGAGCAGCAGCAGCCATGGTTTGACATATTATAGGCCATAAGTATAGTTAACATTAAATGTTAGTGGATTAATGCTAATGTAAACATAGCATTAGTTCATGAAACTGAGTTCATTAAACTGTGAAATGTTCTAATCACTTGTACTTGTCCTAACTTTTGAGCCCATATACCTGCCTGTATGCCTCGTTTTGAGGCCAAATAAGATGAAAAATTTGTTCATTGGTTAAACGAATAAGAAAATATAAAATATGGCGTTGGTTCTTGTGTCATTTCAGCAAACTTTGCTTTAAGTTATATAACGGTTGTTGGTTATCGCGCGGAGATAATGCTAGCTTCACAAACTGATTACTATAGTCCCTGCCAGCCCGGAAGGGCAGGGACTAATAAGGATAAGTTCTCAAAGTTCTCAAGATCACTCTAGCCCATCATAAATTCTCATTTCCCTTGAAGATTGATTTATCCCTTCATAAAAGGGTATATTATTTATGGTAAATATAAATTATTTTTCTTTTCATAAATTCCTAAAATCTCATTTCCCTTCAAGATCGCTCTAGCCCATCATAGAAAGGTATATTATTTATGGTCAATATAAATTATTTTTCTACATTTCATAAATTTTTTATGGACAAGTAAGTTCTCATTGCCCTTCAAGATGTCTCTAACTCGTCATAAATTATTTTTCTACATTTCATAAATTCCTTATGGAGAAGTTCTCAATATTCTCATTGCCATTCAAGATCACTCTAACCAAAAGGATATATTTCTATCTTTCATATAGGGATAAGGAGAAGGAGAAGTTCTCATTTCTCTTCAAGATCGCTCTAGCTATCTTACAAGGGTATATTTTTTTGTACTTTATGGTACAAATAAAAAGCTCTCATTGATTTTGAGATAAATTATTCATAAATTATTAAAGTTATTTTTCAATCTCTAATATAATGATAAAGTAGTCCTCATAGAAAGGTATATTATTTGTATCTTATGGTATAAATAAAAAGCTCTCATTGCCTTTGGGATAAATTATTCATAAGTTATTAAAACTATTTATAAGGAGAATTTTTCATTTGAGAAGTAGCCCCTTATAGAAGGATATATTATTTGTACTTATGGTACAAATAAAAAGCTCTCATTGCATTTGGGCTGGCTGAATTATTTATAAATTATTAATGTTATTTTTCTATCTTTCATATAAAGATAACCAGAAATTCTAAGAATAAGGAGAAGTTCTCATTGACCTTCAAGATTGCTCCCTTCATACAAGGCTATGAGTACATCATATAAGTGTATATTATTCCCTTATACTATTTATGGTACAAATAGAAAGTAAAATAAAAAAAATAAAAAAAAATTATTATTTAATATAAATTATTTCAGTAATAATAAAAAAATGTTACTATTTATGTTGTATTTGTCATTTTTTTATTTATTATTATTATTCAGTTTCTATATATTATATATTATCATAGTAAAAAAATTAAAAAATGAATATTATTAATAATTTTTCTTTTGTGTCATGGTTAAATAAATGTTATCACTTTTATACCATAGAATTTTATTAGAACTTTATTTTTGCATAAATTAGTTATTAAATCTATATCTTAGTAATGGCTATTGAATTTCAAACACTTTGGTGGTTGTGAATAATTTTCCTTTTTACAAAAGATAAACAATTCCAATTAAAATCAACTCTTTATCCTCTTACTATTTAGATTTACAAATATTACTTATCAATATTCTATAAAAATAAAAAATTACTACTTGAATTTGAAAGAAAAAGATAAATTTTCCTAATATGTTATACTTGTCATTTTTAAATCTTTTATTATTATTGGTTTTTCTATATATCATGATAATTTAAAAAATGAATGTTAATAAAAAAATAGTTAACAAATTTTCTTTATTTCACAATTCTTAAAAATAAAAAAAATTGTTATCATTTTTATCTAATAGAATTCTTTTCTTATATGAATCATCTATTTATTAAAACTATATCTTAGTAGTGGTCAACAATTTTTCTTTATGTCACAATTCTTTAAAAAAAAATGGTATCATTTTTATCTAATAGAATTCTATTGTTGCACGAACCAACTATGTATTAAAACTATATTTTAGTAGTGGTCATTGAATATCAAAAACTTTGGTTGTGGTGATTTTTTTTCCTTACAAAGAAGAAACAATTCCAATTAGAATCAATTGTTTATCCTCTTTCTCTTTAGATTTACAAATAGTACCTACCAATTTTCTATGGTTCCACTTTGCTTTGTGTAATTACTACTTGCTCCATTTTCTTGTATTTATGAATATTACTTGCGTATCTTCTTTAAGTCCACATAGTAAAAATTCATAGCAAGAACTAGAAACCAAAATTGATACAACATACATTTCTTTCCTCATTATTAGAAATTCAAAGTTAATAAAGAGTCTTCAATTTAAATGCTCATTTTTGTTGACAAAATAATCATTTATGTGTTTTTTTGTTGATAGTGTTTTGTTTTGCATATGCATATTTGTAATAATCATTGGATCTATAATTTTTGTTGGAAAAAATTAAGTTATTTATATTTTTGATATCATAATGCATGTTTGCACCAATCTATAAGAATTGCAGGGAAAAATGTTATTTATTGTTTGTTTTGCATCATCATGCATGCTTATACCCATCTTTGGGCCTATAATTATTATAGAAAAAATTCTTATAAATTATATTTATTTTGGGAATAATATATTATATATATATATATATATATTATATATATATAATTTATAATTATAATTATAATTAGACATTGTAGTAATATTCTTAAAATAATACTATATTTTGGTTGCTTTGAAACAATCATTGAAATTGTTTAAACAATTGGACTTGTAAAAAAAAGAATAGTTTCATTGCATGTTTAAGGAATGACATCGAGAAAATGAAAGAATAAATTCTCTAATTCAAATCCCTCCCTTGATATGATTCCTATAATATATTGATGAACCAATGTGATCTATATGTATACATTCAAGTTGGAATCAATTTGTATCATATGAGGTGTGCATGACATTTTAAAATAATTTTTATTTTTATATGAAAATATTATTTTATTTTGATTTATCAATATTGAAAAGCTAAAATAAAGATAACCCTCCAATATAATTTTTCTTTTCAAATTTCATCACTACATTTTATCTTTAAATTAAATATAACTTTTCTTTCCAATTTCATCTCTACATTTCATCTTTCATATTGAAATTATTTTTCTACCTTTAGTAAATTACTTTCCTTCATATTGATGTTATTTTCCACTTTTCATCCTATATTTTTTCACTTTTCAAATTATTTTTTTCATTTTTTAATCAAAATGTTTTTCTATAAATTATTTTTCAAATTTTCCATAATATTTTTTTGTCTTATAGAGATATTCCAAATAAAAATATACATATACTAGAAATATATACATATAAACCTTCAATTTCAATCTCATCATTTTCTGAAATTAAACTTAAGTAAAAAAAACTCCATTTCCTCTTCCTAATCGCCCAAAATAACTCCAAACCTTGAAAAAAAAAACCACGTTTGATATATGTATAAACATCATAAACAATTCCACCTTTCCTACATCCAATTCAGAGTTCGATTAATACGTTTTTCCATCCTACTTTCATAGGTCTATATGTTTATAAACATCACCATTAATTATGAGGTTTTCCACCTTAGTATTCTCAATTGAATGTCTATATTGGTTTTTCCACCTTTAATACGTTCAATTAAATATTTTATAGGTTTCCTTTTTCCAACATTTTGTAAGCTCAATTTATATTTTAATTGAATTCATTTTCCACCATTCTATATGTTTACGAAATTAATTTTCCTTAAATACTCTTTCATGAGTTTATATTTCTATAGCAATTAATTATAAGCATGAGCTTTCCTATACCTATAGGTTTATAGGCATTAATTATGAGCTTTCCTATATTTATTGGTTTATAAGTACCAATAAGAATTAATTATGGGGTATTTTATTTTTTATATGCCTAATTGAATTTTTAATTGAAATCATTTAGGTTTACATAATTATCGTTTTTTCTTTTCTTTTATAGGTTTATATAATTATGATATTTTTTTTTTTATCTGTGGGTTAATACTTTAGGTATTAATAATGAGTGTGAACGTTTCCATGAGGACCATAGCAAAAGAGATTCCATGAGTACCATAGGAAACGGAGATTCCATTTGTTGATGCACTAAAAATAAAATGATAAAATGTAAGAAGTGCATTTTTTTTTTAATTTATTTAAATTGAGTAACAATATTTTTTTTTTTTAATTATTAAAAAAATAATTTTTATTTTTTTTATTAGACCATAATTTTTAAGTAATTTGAAGTTTTTTATTGTAACTTTTGCAAAGATAATTTTTCATGTGGATAATCGAGTATGTCATAATTTAAAAATATGGTTGTGATTATTCATGTATTATATTTAATTATTTGTGTAGTATTTTTTATTTTTACGTGGAAATAGATTAACATATGTACTATCAAATATTTTCCACCATAAATTTAAGCAAGTATTTACATAAAAATAAATGGATAGAATAATATATATATATATATATATATATATATATATATATATAAAGAATTACTTTTCACTATTATTTATGTTTTTGGGTACGTCAAAAAATTTATGTAAATACATGTCCTTAACCAACAATTAATTTATCCACTTCACATCTCAAATTATTAATTCCTCACAAAGAAAATTTTTATGATTCCATTTACTTATAAACCACTATTAATTTAAGTAATATTTAGGAATATAAATTATAATATTTTATGTAATTTTTAACCCAAATTAAACTTCCATGCAAACATGCAAAATTTATTATACAAGATAGAAAATAATGCTCAATTTTCTACTATTCAATACGAGGATACATCAATAGACGGCAATTATTTTATTAGGTGGAAAATGATTTCCACATAAGTAGATGCCAATGGATACACGAAAATAGAAAATAATGTGTATACGTGGATAGATGTGAATGGATACACACATAAATGCCAATTATTTTATAAGGTGGAAAATGATGTGCATACACTTATAGATGTCAATTATTTTATAAGAATTGGGAAATAATACTTCATTTTCCACCTTAACATGGATGTAAGTCAATTATTTTACAAGGAAGAAACGATGTCCATACACTGATAAATGTCAATTATTTTAATTTTCTACTTTTCAATCTATGGATGAACGTCACTTTATATTTTCCACTTTCCATACATAAATAGACATCAATCATTTTACAACAAGTGGGATAGTTGCATAAGAGTATAGGTTTTGTTTTTTTTTGGGTTATTATCGAATAAGATCTTCATGTTAATGTAGAACTTGAAATTTATATTAAATAATGTTATTATTATGTGATTTAGTTCATTTATGAGGTAAGTAAATTAAATTTTTTCATGTTTTAAATTTTAATAAGTTAAAATTGTTAATTAATTGATTAATATGCAGTGTGGTGTACGATGGAGGTGGGTAAGAAATGTGTGTAGAGATGTGGAAATGGAGATGTGTGTAAAACATTGTAGAAAAAAATTTATATTCCTTATTTTACATAATTATTCTCGTGGAAAAAACTTTTTCCCCACACATATTAAAAGACACGACTTGCAGGAGGAAGTTTTGCTCCTTACGCTTCTTGTCCAATGCCAATTAAGCTCATCTAAGCTTGGGGTGATCTCGCTTCAAAACCTCACAATGATTACACTTAACACCTATCCTTAGATCTGATTCTACAGCAAGCATAATCTATTTCCCACAATTCCTTCATATCGATCCATGTAGTCATATGTAATAGTATTGTGAAGAGCACACATTTGGTAGTGTCAATAGTTTCCATTTCCAAGTTGATAAATGCTATGGAAAAAAAAACATTTCCAAATTGATAAATGATTGGGAAAAAAATCCAATCTTTAGACTGCCTTTGGGGTCCTAGTTTAAGCAAGGGGATACAAACCAATTCCAATGCTTTTGTAAATGTGATTAGAAAAAAGATCTATATTTGTGTTAATGTTGTGTTATGTAAATGAAATCATGTTCTATTATGAAACTCGATCTAGTTACAAAGTATTTCTCTGTTGATTTATGTTTAGACGAGATTTTCGACATCATTGCTTTATGATCTTAGAGATACCTTATTTTGTTTCAAGGTTTTCTTTACATGATTTCTTCCTAATTTACTTCATCTTCATAACCTTTGAAGTTTAACAATCTTTGTTTCATAACCTTTGAAGTTTAACAATCTTTGTTTCATATTTCCTTTGGTTGTTTACTTCTCATTTAAAATTAATTCGCTCATTTTAATAAATTTGCTTTCTCACTTGTTACCATTGAATTTAAATTTGATAATTTTTTAAAATAAAAAATAGTAAGGTTTGGTTTCAAATTTAAAATAATTTTTGGAAGAAAGTCACATAAAAAGTTAGATTTCATTTTTTATGTAATTACTTCTCTTATTGTATATTTTGTGCTTTGTAATTTTTCACTGACTGTGATTTAATACGTATGAGTTATGAAGCATAGTTTGGTGTGTAAGACACATTTGTAAATATTAATACAAATATATTAAAATAATTTCATGTGTGTGGAAGAAAGTTTGTTTTCCTTGCTCCACACACATATTCCCTTGCACACCCTTTCTCCCACACATACCCCTTTTCTACACATCTTTATTCTCAACACATTCCCAATTTCATACACCTATTGTTATGCACATTTCCTTTCTTCATTTGACTGGACCAATACAATTTAAGTGATTTACATGGAATATTATGTTATATGGAATTTTATTTTTTTTATTTTATATCAAATGTTACTAGAGTACAAATTGTTGTTGATGATGATGATGGTTAACGTCCACTGAGATCAAACTTTGGTCTATCGGACCTAAAGAAACGAATTATTTTGTTTGATTTAAGATTTTATTCCCATGCTCAAAAAGCTTGCAGAGAAGCCTCCCGAGCTCACTGTAATTTTGACAACGTAAAAGGCTAGGAAGGTCAGTATTGCAACAAAGATTTTGAAACTAAGATCTAATGTGGTTGTAGGTGGGTCACTCTAAGAGGAAGTGATTTTCATCCTCAATGTTCGTATTCTCACAGAGATGGCAGAACCTTTCCATCCATGGTGTTTTAGGAACTTCCCAATGGCCCGTTTCACTATGGAGCTCATGAGAGCTCATTCTAATCTTGGCTATATTAATTTTCTTCTTTGACCTAGTTAAAACAGAGAGATACTTTTGATCTTCTAGGATGGGGTTGATGACCTCCTTATAGTATCTTAATTTTCTTTTAACTACTAAATCTTTCTCACACCAAATTTTTTCTTTGAACTTAGAAGTAACAATATTTTTAATGTTATCAATGTTTTACAATGCAACATTCTCATCAATCTCCCAATGGTTTAACCAAGCCCTACTGTCTGTATACCAACCTCGTTTGAGCTTTAGGTGGTTTTGGATGGAATTTAAAGCTAGCATAGGAAGTCTATGGTCTCCTATGTTATTGAGTTTGTGCTTGTACAATAGAAGCCTAACCATAGCTAGGCTCTCGATAGGGGAAAGACCCACTTCTATAAGGAGAATAGGATAGGGTGTGTTGCTTTTAATTTTGAGGTTATACGTTATAAAATGCTTATGGATTTTCTCAATGTTTCTCCAGGATTCTCTAGAGATGCTACAACCCCAAACCTCACATCCATATAAGATAACCGAAGTGACTAAAGTTTCAAAGAGGAACTTCTTATGTGGATCTCAATAATATTTATTTTCTATCATATGCGTATTGGAAACTCAAAGCCTCGGGAACTGATTTCCTACTTTAGGGTTTGAAAGTTTGCGAAATAAATAACATTATGGAATAAATATTGTATGGGTAAAAATGATTTGGTGTCTAAATTACTTTCCTTGCTAAATGACTTTAATTGTAAAATTGCCTCATCACAGGAATGTTTCTGCGGGGATGCATACCATTTATCTATTTATCATTAATGGCTTATTTTGTTTTTAAATGTGCTAGCTAGAGAAGATTAGTAGATATATGAGGCATTTACATTTGCAAAGATATTGTTAGACCTCAACTCCTTAATGACATAAATATTAAGGATGTTCATCTTCTAGTTGTTGAACAACCCATAAATGGCTCGAGGTTTCTTAGTTCCATCTTCGACAATTTGATATGTCTACATTGTTATTACTATCTCTTCGTTTCCCTTCCTTGCAAAATCTTACTGAGAGGTTTAAGATTTTTAAAGCTTTAGATTCCTTAAGATGACCTCAAACAATTATTTTATAATATATTATTTTGACTCTCTTGCGAAGGTAAGCAACTCGAAGTTGTTTTATAGTATTTTGTCCCATGCTTGCATTAGATCTTCTAGTCAGTTAGTGATGATTCACTGATTATGTGCATCTGTGATGGTTAGATGGATGCACCCAATTCCTAAAGATTAATTAATTATTTATGTTCTTTACATATATCTAAGTGGTTTAATGCAACAAAGGAACAATTCATATGTTTCATTTCCATATAAATAATGATTTTTTTAAATTAAGATAATTTTATTGTGCAGAAGAAAGTTTGTGTTCCTTGCTACACACACATGTTTTCATCGTGTACCCTTTATCCCAAACAAACTTGCTTTTTCCCTAACTCCTTACACTTGTTGTTCCCCACAACTACTTCCACACTTGGATCTTTTCTATAAAAAAATATCAGTCTAAAAAACATGATGACTTAAGATTTGTCGCTATCCAAAGCATAGTAACTTGAGATTCCAATTTACTAAAATTGTGATTTAATTTTTCAATCATTATTATTATTATTATTATTATTATTATTTTAGTTTCACACAATAAATGAAATAAAGTTACAAATTAAATTATTAGTCATATTAAGAAAGAATATCGTTATCATATGTGAACTTATAGACGAGGCAATCAAAAATAGCTAAGTGATGTTGTAAATTAGTAAAATAAAAATAAATGTAGGGAGGAAAATGGATATTTTTCATGAAGCTGAAACACAAATCAAAATCATACACTTCTTCAAATTATCATTTTAAAAAGGTTTCAATACTGAAGGGAGGAAAGGCAAGGAGCGTGAGTAGGTAGGGTTTCTAGGGTTTCCACGGCACTGCCTTGAAATCCCTGCGAACCTACAACTGAACGAAGGACTGCAGAACTAACCCACGGAGAAATGTTGAAGAAGAAATAATCGAAATAGAAGGGGGGGAGAGATCCCCTCCTATTAGAACATTGCCCTAGGAGAATCGAGCCAACAGGGAGAAACCGGTGGCAATGGAGGAAGAGGAAAAGGAATACCGATCTTGGGGGCCAAATGGCAAGCGGCTTTGGGAGGAAAATGCTTGCCAAGAGCTGCCAAAAGAACAGTATTTTTTATCGTGAACAACACACTGGAGGAATATCAAAAATACATGAAGGACCATGCCCTAATCTACAAGTTTATATGGGCATGGCCAACAGAGAAAGAGTTGATAAAATGGATTCAGCAAAGATGGCAGCCGAAAGGACACATCGATCTCAAGCTCGGGGCAAAGGGATTTTTCACAGTGATTTTCTCTAATCTGGAAGATAAAGAGAGGGTTTTTGAAGATGGGTCGTATTTTTTCAATAATGCAGGACTTTTCATTAGGCATTGGGAGGAATGTTAGAATCTAGACCAGGAAAAACTCTTGGTTGCCCCAATTTGGGTACGACTGTTTGGTTTACCAATGGATTTTTTAGATCTAGAAATACTGGAAGGAATTGGTAACACTATTGTAACCTTCGTTGGAGTGGTATATTCGACAAGAAAAGGTACATATACTTCCTATGCCCAGATCTTCGTTTACATGAATATCACAGAGCAGCTCCCAGATTATATAGAACTAGAATACCATGATGAGATATGGAAACAACCTTTAGACTATGAACATATACCTTTCAAGTGTCATTGATGCGATGAATATGGCCACTTGTAACAGGAATGCCCGCTTAACCAGAAGGAGAACCCCTCTACGGAGAAAATAACAGGGGAAACAATGGCCAAGGAAGATGATGAAGGGTTTCAGGTGTAGGAATTTACAGGGTAAGTTCCTCAGACAGAACACCAGAAGGACACCGCTCACAAACAGATCACAGATCAATACACCAGTATTTTGATGTGGTTAAAACCCTCAGAGAGGGAAACAGTCCACGGCCTGCGCCAACGTGGCT